>CM039131.1:61639113-61808113 GCA_022036555.1 Microstegium vimineum | reverse complement strand
TCTATTAATAGTCATTTTGGTTGACACAATCCACACAATAAACAGCAATGACCATTCCAAATTTTAGATATATGCAAATACTTTGGATAACAAATATACCTATAATTTTTCCTCATTTCACGTGAATACACTCTACCATACTTGATGCATATAGTGGCCAGAGTTTTAGAAGATGGCTGTGCATGTTTTAAGACCATAAGTAAACACACGTTGTGTTATATATTAAATATAGATATTACCTGCTCAGCAGTTATTCCATTCTCAAAAGCACCATAAATACTTTCTTTGTTAACAGATCCTACGATGAGGTTTGGAAGCTGATACTCCACCCTTGAAAAAAAAAGTGAATACTTTCCTTTCAGAATAAATGAGTGCATCAACAAAGACAAACATATCGACAGCACATAAGCCGACAGTAGCACATTAATAAACAGAAGAATGTAGTTCTCTGACAAGAGCTACTGAGCTACATGCTAACTGCTACGATACCATAGCATTAATTAAAAAGTGGTAGATTTATGAGATAGGTTATGTCACACATAAGCCATAAGAGATCTCATGTACCTTGAAAAAAGGCGTAGAATTTCACAGTGCAGTTTGGAAGTAGAGTATGCATACATTCGAAAGTTTGTCTCCACAACCACAAATCCCTGCCAAAACAATACCATTATAATTTCTGGGATTAAACACACTACATATTTATTATCATGATCAATGCTTATAGGGGACAAGTGGGTGGAGGTTACAGATAAGATTAGGAAAAACATAAATAATTGCAGAAGCAAGGGATGTAAATGTTATGCAACCTCTTTGTTAGATGATGAATCTGACAAGCTTGCTGAGAGATTAGTGGCCAGCTGGGTAGGAATGAACCAGCTATCCTTTCGACCCTGAAATTCAAAACTTGCTATTATGATCAGAAAAATGGTCAGGGGCAAAAGAAAAAAAAATCTACCTGCTGCTGTTTGACTAGTCCCAGTTCTGCAAGATCCCTGATGGCAATCCTTTGGACATCAGTCAGAGTATTCAAGCTATAAGCCTAAAACATGAACAAAGCAGACATAATGCATGGCCATGAATTTCTCAACCATATTGGCAAGAAAATGGTGTACAGCTACTTGCTTAACATGTTCTGAAAGTAGTATCACTTTACCGCTCCCAATTTATGAAAGCTAAGTTCCAAAAGAAATGATATCAGCTCTGTAGGATCCACTCCACGTTCCTATTTGATAACACAAATAATCAGCAACAGAGTTTAACACAAAGTCACCAACATGAATCAACAGACATATTACAAGGATATGCCACCAATACCTCTGCAGATGAAATGTATTCTCTCATTATGTACCAAAGTTGTGCATTTGTTTCCATCAGCTGATAGCATAGAAAATATTAAGAGCCAAAGACGGAAATCTGTCGGTTATCATATTAGCTGAGAGCAGAGAACTAACAAGAAATTGGAAGCCATTCTCAGTCAACTTTGAAGCTTCACCATCCCTGCAAGCACACCAAATCAGGAAATCATATCAACAAAATTATTGCTTATATCAGTCAATCAAAAATATATAGCAAAGCTGGTAAACATACAGCAACAAATCAAAATATAATTTAAATGTTGTACATGGTTGGTGATATCAAACATAATTTACAAATATCTTGATTATTTTAACCAAAAAAAACATTCAGCTGAACTGAACCATTTCTAGTATAATCAGTTAATCAACTCTTACAAACAGGAAATAGAACAGTAAACTAGCAGCAATTTGTTGTCAGCCCCCTTCAACTTGAATTTACTACTCCCTCTTTCCCAAATTATAAGATGTATCTAGACAGAGTGTATATCTAAGTGCATAGCAAAAACTATGTATCTAGAAAAGGCCAAAACATCTTATAATTTGGAATGGAGGGAGTAGTTACTACTTACTGTTTAGTGTATGTATTACCAGGTATAATTCTAGAGAATGCCACAGGTCACAGGATATATTATCCAACTGTACTAGAAGAAATCAAGAGCTGCAGTAACTTGGCAATTCATTATTGTTCAAACAACATTTGACTATCACTCATTTATAAGAAACTAACCTAATTGTCAAGACAAGGGAACTAGAAGGAACCTTGAATTCAGAAGACCACGCTGAAATGTCTTCATCATGGAGGAGCTAAAAGTTGACCCTTTTTCGACTTGAGATGAATTGATCAATTGCAACAAGAAGCACTACAATCACAACACGAAATAGAAAAATGAACACATAAGCCAGCACAGAATCAAAGAGGGAAAAAAGAAGACAGTGAAAATACTATAAAGAACAGTAAAAAAACAGGCAGGCATGGTAAACATGTTCTGAGTTAAGCTTTGTCATCCTAACCTCCCATTGATCAAGAGCATAGGCTTCCAGATCTGCTGGTGTGGGCAATCGACCAGTGACACTTAATGGTAAAGGTTCCCTTGGTAAACTTCCACTGCAATGAAAGTAAAAAAGAAAAGAAAAGAAATGTAAAAGTCATATGATCAACTGATTAATGTGCTCCACAAACAGAACTCAGAACAAAAAAATTAAATATCATCAGCTTTTATATAATGCTACATTAGTTTCGTAGAATAAGAAGGTTGAACATCACCAGCTTGAGTTATGTCATGTTAGATTTTAGTATCACCATTACACAACAATCTTCATTTCATGTACAAAATCGTACTTTCTACACTTCTTCAATACAATTGTCTGTAGGAGTGAATTATTTTCTTCCTCAAAAAACACCATATGGGTAGGGTTTTTTTTCCCAATTGATATTGATACCAGCAGGGCACAGGGTCACACTTGGCATATACATAGCATGGACACTGGAGAGCACATCAGTAATGTGTGCCATACCATCATAGCAACTCCAAGTTTGAGAAAGGATGGCCCATGTGATTTTCAAACAAAGAAAAGAGTAGTTGAGAGAAAATCATACCCATCAACCAAATACTTCTGCATGTTTCCCTGGAACTTCTGATTCATCTTGTAGCTCACGTCCCGACGTCTATGTATACATACCGAAACCATGAGAGCTAGGAAGTGACTAATTTACCATGCACCAGCAATCTTGCAGTGCTAGGCACAGCAGTCAGTCATTGTAGCAGCAAAAGCTAATAATAAGTTAGCAGTATTCTCAAAGACGTACACAATAAAGAGTCAATTGCTATGATTAATCAATCATTACAAATTCTCGTTTCTCCACCTTAAATAAAATAGTATGGATATTTAAAAGCAAGCATTCATACCAAGCCATGTGCCCATGTATACAAGAGAATATCTTTCAGCCAAAGTAAAGAAACATGCAAATCTATAAGTGTGATTGCTCAACCCTAATCAGCACCTAATTTTTTGCATCAAAACTCCAAAGACATGGCCATCTCATGATGATAATTTAGCAACCCATCATATTTCCTGTGATTACTGGTTATTTCATCATTAACATGTAAAAGGTTGGCTGACTAAATAAATAAAGGAGGTGTCACAACCTAATAGCTTGCTAACAACCACATATGTTGTCAATCATGCACAGCTGATGTTACAGCTAGTGGACCAGCACTGGCCAGGGCTATTACCTATTAGTTCTGCAGCACAGCAGATTAGGATTATTTTGTTCAAGTTTGTTAGCAGAAAAGATTAGTTAACTGATCATATCCATGCAAGTAACAGATCTTATCCATGCAAGTAACTGATCTTATCTGCTAACATACTTGAACAAACTAATCCTAATCTGCTGTGCTGCAGAACTAATAGTACAGGCCAGTGCCAGCCCACTAGCCATAACAGCTGAAATGCAAATTATTGCTTGCTATGAACAACAAATGCATTATTGATTGCCATAGGGCAAAACAATTTTGGTAAAATTGTAGCATTGGTAACTTTGAAAATCTAAGCTCCCATGAATGCATAAAAAGGTAAACAGTACTGAGATGAAATTGATTCATTAATAGCTGTTCTACTCCAGGTCAGTTACAGTCTACTGATACTTCAAGCTACAAATACCCAGAATCTCATGGAGATGGGTGATTTCTTACCTGTCGCGCACTTCAACAAAGACCCTGAGTTGGAGAAGCTTATCAATGGCAACCTTGTGCTTGGAAGCATATTCATTGAGCACCCACTCTTCCATTGCTGCAGCAGTCACCGGAGCAAGCACATACAACATCTGCAGTGCATACTTCTTTGCCAGTGGGGGAAGTGACCTGTGAACTTAGCTTAATCAAGATGTGGAAAGGACAGAACTAATAATGCAGTACAAAAAATCATGGATTCTGGACCTGAGTACGGCCTCACAGATAAAGGCTGAGTCATAGAGCATGTCAAGCTTGCCCGCGGGAAGAGCGGCCACCATATCCATGAAGTTCCGTGCCACCACCATTACCTGCGGCATCTTCGAAGCACTGGTGGAGAACAGAGGGCTGGGTTCCAAATCCTTAGTTACTTCAAAATTGACTCCTTCGAAAATACATACATTTGACCAGTCTCAGTAACCAGGGGCAGATCCAGGGCATGGGTGTACATATGTACAACCGACAACTTTTTGCAAAAGAAATTAGGGTGGGGATGCTTCGCACAGCGGGTATGGAAGGGCGTACCAGGAGGATGCCTGTCACTGAAGAAGGGCCCAAGAAAAGGAGGCGCCGCTCGCCCCCGAGACAGAACCAGGATTATGACCCAGGGTAGTCCTAGCAAAATTTACTGTATGCAGCTGAGTATAATCCAAATTCACAATTCGGTATACATGTAAGATACTCATAAAAAAAATTAGCGTACAAACGTGAGGCTGTCAGAAGCACGATACACATTTAAAAGGTCTCGTTGGTATCTTAAATTCAACAAAAAAAAAAGTTGGAAACTTTCACAGAATACAGTGTAGATAGTTCTAAGATAATGCAATCATTTCCTTGCTTCATGCATCAACTATGTGACAACAATTGCAATGTGTAGGTAAGCTGACACGGGATTAAGCCCAATATGAAGTAAACTAGAAACTGGCATGACATTGCAATGAATTTAACGATCCACCGAATATGCTCAGTACTGCACTATTTAAGGAATTGACAAAATAGCAGCGTTATAGCAAATAGCAATGCTTTTTGTAGTCAAAATAGCAATGTTCATTGCCTAGGTAAAAAAACCAAATATGTTCAGTGCTCACCACTGAATAAGACGAGACGAAGAGGTGTCTGCAAAGGGATGTCCGCCACTCTGCCTTTCCAGAGGTGAGCGGCCGCTGAATCCCTAGAACGTCGGGCCAGGCAGAGCGGGGGGGCAGTGGAGGAGGGCCTGGAGACGGGGCACAGCAGCACGGCGCACAGAGGAGCGGAGGATAGTGCGCGGTGGCGGCGCAAAGCGAGGCGAGGCGAGCCGCTAGTACAAAGCCAGCCGGTCAGAGTCAAGGCCACGCGGTCGCGGTGCGGGTGTTGAATCTCCACCTCACGCCTGGATAGGACAGCGGTAGCAGTGGCGGAGCGAGGCCGGAGCCGCAGGGGAGGGGTCGACCGTCGACCGCCGGTACGAGCAGCGGAGCAGGGACGCGAGGCAGCTGCGGGGAACCGGACGGCCGCAGTCCCGCGGAGGCCAGGCGTGCGGCGGCTCGACCCGGGGGATGCTGCTTTCTGTTCCTGCGGGGAGGGGCTGGACCGCTGCAGGCAAGGCTAATACAATTTTGGTC
The DNA here is from genome assembly GCA_022036555.1 of Microstegium vimineum. Taxonomy (NCBI): domain Eukaryota; kingdom Viridiplantae; phylum Streptophyta; class Magnoliopsida; order Poales; family Poaceae; genus Microstegium; species Microstegium vimineum. The sequence continues at coordinate 61,802,425 of CM039131.1, read as the reverse complement.
TGGGCCGTGAAGAGCTGCTCCCTCGAATTTTCGGCCCACGTTGCGACCAGTCGGCACCCTGCCGTCCGCCGACCACAGGAGCAAGCAGCCCACGAGGAGGCAGCTTCGAGCGCCGGCCCACGCGAGGGAGCTTGGAGCCATAGCCGTCCATTCTTAAGTACGGAGCGCTCTCTTCCCGGTATTGCATTTTTTCCTTTTTCTTTTTTTTTTTTCTCTGAGGTGTTTTATTACTTATAAAAAATATTTAAATTTATACTTCATTATTTTGTTTGACTAAAATCAATAATTACCCACATATATTTTATTTATTTTTCTTAATTTTTATTTTAATCTTTGTTGGTTTCATTTTCCTTCTCTTTGTTTTAATCTTCTATATGATGGTCGCGTAACACGAACTTTACCCCATACGACTTTCATACTAGGTTAAAAGAAAAACAACTCAATCGCCACTATTTCCCATGCTACGCAATTTAAAACCAAAGTTTGGGGTTTAGGGCACGGCCAACATAAAACAAATAGAAATAGTGGTTGGTTTCAATTTAAAGTTTTGCACCACGTTGACACAAAAGTGCTGAGACGTTTTAAACCCCCGATGCAATGTGTTACTACAACTTTTCTTATATTTTGTGAGAGCTATAGTTTTGCCATGCGACATCAATTGTTTTTGGCACCTGACGTCCAACTTAACCATAGCCTCCCACTTCTATTTAGTCGCAACTTTTGCGAGGAGCTAGATGGACCGCCAAACCATTAATCGAATTTATGTGGTGGTAATGTGAAGGTTGAGGTATGCAGTGACGGATTTGCCAATATGGCAGACCTCAACGCCAGCAAGCACACCCCCAACCCAGCCACGGCCATGGGTAAAGCTCGAGCGAGTGCACGGAAGAGACGGCGTCGGGCGTCAGATGGAAACGAACAGAACAATGCTTGGATCAGTGGGCCTATTACCTGGGCTATTAGCACAACAGGCCCATATTACTACTATAGAATATGAATCGTCTCGTAAGTCTTCAGGCGGCGACCGGCGTTGATTCATATGCTCGACCGCGGGCTGCCCCTATCCGCGAAATCACGAACTGATGGTGCAGTTGGCGCAGCACCTGCGATCGCGAGCGGCATTCCGCATTCGGCAAGGGCCAAGGGCGCAAGGCAACCCTGCTGCAGGACTGCTGTGCCTGGTTCTGGATGGATGCAATTTCAGAGATGGATAATTGCAATTCAGCATCAACGCAGAGGGGAAAAAATAAAAGGTATATTAATTCGATTCCATCTATCACAAATTTGATTGATAATTTGGCATATAACTGAACGATTGATTTAGTGAATGTTTAAATGTTTTAATTTATAGTTGTGAATTTGATTTATATATAGTGGATCAAATTAGAGGTACTGTAGGAACGAATTGAGTTACTGAATTTTTATTTTTAATTGATAGTGGTAGCCTGGTAGGCTTAAAGAGATACTGTGGTATGTTTATTCCCCGTCACTAGATTATGCAATTTGGTTTATTTTTAGAGTTTAAAAATACAAATTATGAGATTGTGACATGGTTTATAGATAGATCGTCATTTTTTATGATATTATCTTTTATATTTTATATGATTGCTTTGTGAAAAAAAATTAGCAGTAGAAAGTTCACCATAGGTCATTTTTTGTCCTGAATTCGTCACTGGAGGTATGTGGACACAGTGTCGTGATGGGGATGATGTTAAGGCAGGCGCTCCTCTCCTTGAAAAGCTTTACAGGAAGACCACTGATAATGAGAAGGGTCACTCGAGTGACTACTCAAAGAAAACAGAGGCGTACACTCACGGTCATGGCCGCAAGATTGAGAACGAGAATCTCGCGTGGACGGTGCGGACTCGATCATTTCTGTTCACTCGCGTCGGTCTGTCAGGTCTTACCCATATACTGTGCATCATAACACATCATTACCCATGTTAACGTCAAGCTGTGGCAGGAAGAGAATCTCCGATCCATTCCACGTCTAATTTAACAATCAAACACACGATCGATCAAACGAAATCATCCTCTCGACACGAAGTATACAAGCAGAACCGCACTGTAGAAGACAAGGAGTAGAGAAACAAAACAACCCATGCGGTGCGGGATGTGACGGCGAGGCGACTATATACCAGACCAGGCCAAGCCAAGCGTACCAACGTTGATTAGAGCCGTCCCCATCGACCGTCGGAAACTCCCGGCCCCCGCATTTTTTTTCTCCGCGTTTAGTCAACGTCACGCCTCACCCGCCATCCTTTGAGATCCCATCCTTTCCCACTCTTTCTCTGCACGGGCTCCCACCGCTCCACTCACCCACCACACCACTAAGGATGCAAGCTTGGGCGAGCTGCCGCACCAACCCAACCCGCTGGGCTGCTTAAGCTAGCCCACTTAGATAGATTGGATCGAACTGCTCAACCCACAAATCTCAGCGGCAACCCACATCCCACTTAGATAAACTGCAGTTGCTGCCCAGATGTCCCGACCAGGGTTTTTCAATCCGACCGGTCACCGGTAACCGGTCCCCGGCGGTTGGGCGGTTACCGACCGGTTACCGGTCCAAACCGAACGGTTTGGATTTTGAATTCAAACGGCGTAGTTCAAACGGTTTGAGACCGGTAACCGGTCAAACAGGGCCGGTTACCGACCGGTTTGGGCGGTTACCGACGGTGCCGCCCCAAACCAAATTTCAAATTTGAAAAAAAAAATCGAAAATGCTGAAAAAATTCCTAAAAATAGTTAATGATTTGTAGAGTCGAATGGTGCAAATTTTTTTCAAATTGGAGTTCGTTTGGTATTTATTTTGACGCGTACAAGTTTGGAAAAAAAATAGAAAAGATCCTTTTTCTTTTTTTTTCAAACTTGTACACGTCAAAATAAATAGCAAACGAACTCCAATTTGAAAAATTTGTACACCATTCGACTCTATAAATCATGAACTATTTTTAGGAATTTTTTTTAGCATTTTCGATTTTTTTTTTCAAATTTGAAATTTGAATTCAAACCGGTACCGAAACCGAACCGGTCCGGGCGGTTTGCCAGTTACCGAACGGTTACCGCGGTTTGAAAAACCCTGGCCCCGACTGCCTTATCACCAGCTCGTTGTGCCGTATGTCATAGCTAGCGCCTCTTCCAATAAGAGTCGCTTGAGGCGGAGGCTACACCTGAAGACCAGATCGTCAACAATCAACATGTGCTAAGCTTTGGAGTTGGAGATCCCGCTTTTCTCGAGGGCTACCCAGTTACGCTCGGCGGAAAGGTGTGGGCTACCAGGCTCAGACTGTTGTGGATGTGCTAATAATAAGTGGGTTGATGAATCCACATCTTGCCGCCTATATCATACGTCCGTTGCAAGGTCGCCGCATGAGCCCACGAACTGCCGCCCCACTTGCATCCTGACACACCACTCCACCGCTGGTCTTGCTCGCTTCTACAAGATCCCACACCCCACGTCAAACCAAACCGGGCCGTGGAGAAAGCTAGGTACCCACTCGGTCTCCGCTTCTCCCGCACGCACGGCACCGGCACAGGCGGCTGCCTGGGACCGCCGCTTGCCTTCGCGGAACAGAAAAAAAAAAGTTAGCCGGACCGACCGACGACCCCAGCCGAGCCCACGAGAGGGCCGGAGGCGCTGCTGGGCCTGGTTGTCGGAGCCGCAGGTCTTGCTTTGCTCCGGTCAGTCAGCCACGGCGGCATCGGCATCGGCATGGCGGGGCGGATGGTGCGGAGCTGCGTGCAGACGGCGCTCAAGGCGGCCAACTCCGTCGTGGGGCTCGCCGGCATGGCCCTCATCCTCTACGCGCTCTGGATGCTCCGCGCCTGGTACAGGGAGGTCGCCGACCTCCACATCCACCAAAGCCTCCCGGTCCCCTGGTCAGCTAGCAACCGCTCTCCCTCCCCTCTCTCATCCTCCTCCTCCTCCTCCTCCTTCCTGCTTACTACTGTAGCAGATCTCGGCCCCCGTTTCTGTTCCCGCTCGCGCGCGCGCTCCAGGAGTCATCAAGGTCCTAGATTTGCAGCTGTTCTTGATTTCTTCTCCCAACCCGTCCCTGGCTTCGTGAAATGCGTTTGCTTTCAGGGCCGAATTCGCAGCAACCCGTATTTACCCTCTAGCTTATTACTGCTCCATCGGACCATTTTCGTTAGAATTAGACGTGGTTCCGCGACCAATCGACGAACGATGCCGTGCAGAAATGAGGCGCTGGCGTACAACACGAAGCGAAGCTACCCAGCCACCGCCGAAAGCGCTTTTTAATTCTCCTGTGGCAGTTAAAGGCAGGCTACTCGTTTCGGATGGGGGTGGTGGGCACGGCCTCAGTCGTCTCATCATGCCACTATCGCGGCAGATTTGGCTACGGTTAGTGACGCATGACAAGGAAGAAAGAAACACTATCCAATCCAATCCTTCTAGTGGACGCTAGTGCTATTCGGTGGGCATGCTGATCGGCTTGCGTGTTGCTGTTTTGGACTTGTGCTCTACTTAGAGGAGAGGAGATTTAGGTGGCGGCTGGCTGCAACATGCAATGTGGCGTCAGATCGGGACGCATGACCGTGATGCAATGGACGGCCTAACTCAAAAGTAGATCCGCGGTTAGTTGATTGGTGGGACAAGAGCACTGATGAATGAAGAATATACAAAGAATGACGATGCTGATGTTAGACAACCAAATAGTGAGCACGTTTAGCCGTCGCTTTCCTCATCCCCTAACAACTGTAGTATTAATTTTAATCAAATGGCGTTCCTCATCGTAACAACTGAAGTATTAATCAAATGGGTCAAGTGTCATGCTTTTGCTGCCATCATTACGAATCCAAAATGTTAGTGCGGCGTGCAACCGATACTTCAAGAATTAGTAGTTAAAATCTATTTTTTGAGCAATATTTGAGCAACATGTTATGCCTTTCAATATTTCAGAGTATATACTGTAGGTAGAACTGATTGTTTACTGAGAAAAAAGTTACCGTTCATGCAGGTTCATCTACACATTTCTTGGCATTGGGATCTTTCTGTGCCTGCTGACTTGCTCTGGGCATATTGCTGCGGAAACTGCAAATTGTCACTGCCTCTCTTGTGTATCCTTTTAGTCGGTAGGTACATGGAGTTGGATGTTGTTTCATATACCAGCTTCCATTGCTTGTGTTTGCTTTCTGACTACCTATATTGAATTGCTAGATACATGTTATCTGATATACCAGCTGCCATCACTTGGATTTTGCTTGTTGACTACATATAGTGAATCAGTGGTTAGAAGCTCCTGCTGATTTATCCAAGGTTTTCAGTTAGGCGCAGAAACTACACCTTTTTTTTCTGGGCTATATAATTCTCTGTACATGGGATGCCAAAAATAACTGAATTGAAAGTGATAGTGCAGGCCTCAAATTGCAGTCACATTCTTTGAGTTCTATAATGTCTAGTGCAGTGCGACCTCACGGTGATATTGGGTCTTCTTTCCTTAACCCCACATGTAGTACATGACCATCGTATTTGTGCTTATTATAATGGAAGGCGCAATCACTTTGGATGTATTTCTGAATAGCAACTGGGAGGAGGTAAGGAACTCAGCTGTGAACTTTGATATCCTTATATCTGCTATTTTATGACCTGATCCATCAGGCAAGTTTAATACTTTATAATTTTGAAAAACTTCAGGATTTTCCCCCTGACCCATCAGGCAAGTTTGAGGATTTCAAGCGATTCGTGAGATCAAATTTTGAGATATGTGAATGGGTAGGCCTCTCAGTGGTGGCTGCGCAGGTTAGATTCTTCTGCACCTCCACCACAGAAAAGTCAATTGTTCATTATTTGTATAATTCTACGTTGCATATGACTAGTAAATCTTGTACAAGTTCTTGTGAATGGAGATAGAAGACACTGGTATGCAGAGCTTAGTATGGTGGGGTTTGAAGATTCTGCCTCTGTAGAATGCTTAGAAAAAAAATTGACCCTGGCATGTGCTTTCTTAAGAATGTCTGGGAAACAACCAAACACGACTAGTGCAAATGTTCTTATCTCATTTGTTTTAAATTGTTAGTAGTCAATTTTCTAAATGAAATCAGGTGCTGGCATCCTGTTTTGGGGGGATGCAAAGTTTGCTTGACCTATGCTTCTGTTTAATTTGAGTAGCTGCATCATCGAAATTGTACATTCTGATGAGAAAGAGAAACTAAACTTTTGAGCACGAGTGATTCTCTGTTAACATATTCCAAATTTCAGGTGTTATCAATCATTCTTGCGATGGTACTCAGGACCCTTGGTCCTGACCGTGAGGCTGACTACGACAGTGATGATGACGCAACTGTGCCTGCAAGGTTGCCTCTCTTGAGAAATCGAGCCCAACATAGTTCAGACTATGCTGAACCTAACACATCTCGTAGGAATGATTCATGGACACTACGGATTTTAGACAAGGTAAGATGTTTCCAAACAGGAACTTCCGCTTATTGCTTTCTAAATGTGTTCACCGTTAATAAAGCCTTGCAACCTTTTCAGGTCAACAACTAAGATCTTAATGATCTCATCCAACAGACCCTTAAGGAAAGACTTTTGCTCCTAGGGTTTCAGAAGAGGATGATAAGATTATACCTTTTTTTTTCTTCTTGTGGAGAGATGATTAGCAGAAGCGATAGAATAGTTCTTAGTTCTGAATGTCTACTTTTGAATGTCATTCAACATGCACATGTATTTGAGTAGCATGTCACTGACCCTTATAATCCCACAATGTATGGGAATGATGATGTACCATAATGTTTCATAAAGAGATGAGGGCATGATTGGTGCCTTCGCTGACCAAAGTCAGAAATGTTTGTTCTTTCCCCCTTGTCCATAAGCTGCATCATCATGTGCTTTTTTTATCTGCTTGTCTGCTGTCAGATTTTCTACTTGCATCACCTGTCAACGCCGAAGGATAAAAATGAAATATTCGAAATATGATGTGTGACTGTGTGAGTACTTGGGCCCTTCACTGACCAAAGGCAGAAATATTTGTTCTTCCCCCCTTGTTCATAAGCTGCATCATCCATATATTTTTATCTGATTGTCTGCTGTCAGATTTACTAATTGCATCGCCTGTCAATGTCAGATTTACCAATTGCATCGCCTGTCAATGCCGAAGGGTGAAAAATGAAATATTTGAAATATGACGTGTGACTATGTGGGTACCTACTATTGTACATATGCTACGGCCTGCATAATTGCCATACTACTTGTTTGGTTGTGATGGTACGGCAAGTACGGCACGCCTAATTTATAGACACCGGTTGCTCTCACCTGCCGCGATGCACGGTCAGATTGCCAATAATATAAGCTGTTCTCTTGTGTTCTGAACTTCTGCACCACGATTCCACGAATTACTTCAAGGAGATGCTCCATGCAGCAATCCTGGTTGGCGAAGGACCAGTGATGTACTGTAGTAGCAGATGACGTCTCAACCGATACCGTTGGGTCTATTCATATATGCACTTGCATTAGGCAGAACGGTAGGCATCCTGTCACTGGGGTTAACAACCATTCCTACCTGAATAAATTCAGCATCATGGCTTTGCGTTGCACCGACACTCCGGCAGTAAGCAAGGAATAAAAGCAAACAGTTCGATACACAAAAATATCCAACTGAAACTACAGAGCATTTCAAGCTTCAAATTGAACTCAATACATGCACCAAAGTGTTTCACAGTTAGAGCTTGCATACGGAGTACTTCAGAAAGCAATTGGTTTTCCCAAAAGATTTTCCATTGCACCATACTAGATATTTACAAACATCTACAGAACCTGAATAACAGACTATACACCCAGTTAGACTCAAAAGATGTCTCGTCAGAGTCCACGCCCTGCTCCAAGCTTTTAGCCACATCCTAGGACGAGGAACATCCTCTGCATGAATCAATAAGCCATGCGTCATCACTCTCAGAAAACAAACAATGGTGAGCAAGTCATCGTGTACTACTACAGCAGCTCGAGCTATTTTACATGAGAATCATAGACGTAGAAGATGTTGTCGGGCGTAACAAGAGGCAGTTTCTCGATGTACATAAACAGGCGCCTGATGTTCTCTCTGGTCACTGTCGCCATGTCAACCACATCTCGGCAGTCGGTAAACATCCATAGGTCACCGGAGTTTACTCGTTTGAGGCTGTCCCGACAGAAGGGACAGGATTGAGATCTTGATCGCCTGCAGAAACAAGGATAGATAGCACATGGCTCGATCAATACACCTACTATATCTATATATCTCTGCAGAAGACAATTCAGCATGGAGTATGCTTGTATTCATATCTCATATCAGAAAGCGATGCAAGTTGCCTTAAGTATCAAACAATGAAACTACTCAATGATTGGCTGACTAGGGCCGGCCTTATCTGATCACTGGTTCCAGAGAGTTTACTATTAGCAGGAACATTCAATCCAAAGCTGACTATACAGTAACTTGTTTAGTCTGTTAATGCTGTGCAAATGTGCTTGGTTCTCACCATTGACGGTAGCACTTGATGCACATAGCATGGCTGCAGCTGGTAGCACCACCTTACTATTCATCTCCATGCAAATGCCACACTCTTCCTCCCTTTCAATGTCAATCTCGGAAACCGGCCTCTTGCCCTCGTCCTCGTCTCTCCTCCGGTATCTCTCCGTGCACACCGCCTTCTGCCTCCGGTCGTCGACGTCGCTGATCCCCTTGGTCAGTTGCATAAGGGAGGGAAATATAACAGCTGCAACAAGCAAACAATGTGCATCAGTATCACAAGACCAAATTACAAACATGCACTTTTTTTATATATATGTTCCTCTTTTTTCCCCAGCCGTTGTTGCAGACTTGCAGGACACTTGCCATAAAATTCCCTGATGCTTGCTTTCCTCTCATGCGTGGACATGGTGGTACTCCCATCCACATAAACCTGCACAACAAAGTTGCTTGAGCACCACAGCGAAAGCACACAGCACGGAACGGCATCAAATCCTGAACACCGACCAAACCACGCCACATCATTCACAGGAACTGATTTCTCGAGGAACAGAAAGCACCTTGTAGATTAGGATCCTGAGCAGCCCAAGCGCGCCGGCGAGGCTGCAGTCGGTCCACTGCACGAGGAAGAGGAAGAAGTGGGCAGCGGGACTGTAGGACATGCGCATCTGGAGGCAGGCCCCGTCGTAGTCTCTCGAGAAATCCGCTGCCCTGTCGAGTTGGTTGGAGCAGTCAGCACAAGGGCACGCGTCAGGCAGCAGCAGCGGCATCACCCACGCACGCTGCACGCACGGAGCCGGAGCGGAGCAGAGCGTCGGCAACCAAGCACCTGCACCCACCGCTCATGCGCGCGGCGTGACAGAGCTCAACCGCCACTGTAGCATAGCAATAGGATCCACCCACCGAAGCAACTTTATTTCATTTCGCGCTGATTTCGATCAGGAATCGGGCGGGGACGGCGTCGAGATCGAACATCGAAGCGGGGCAGCTGCTGCGAGCGTGAAATCGGGCCTGCCGTGATGGAAACAGCCCCGGAAAAGGAGGGGACTGGGGGAGGGCACTCACAGGGTGTTGGCGTGCTGGATGTCGGCCTCGAGCACCTTGAGCGAGTCCTTGAACGACTTGCGCATGGAGCAGACGACCATCTCCTCCTCGCCGTGGCGGCCTGCTCCGTCTGGCTCCTCGTGCACACGACCACCTACCCGCCGCTTCAGGCTTCAGGCTCCAGCTGAGCTATCACCACAGGCACACCATGGAAGGAAGAAGTAGGGAGCAGCCGCGCGCGAAGCCCCCCTCTAGCCGCCGGATGGCGACAAGGCTCGCTCGCTCCACTCCCACGCAGCACGTCCTGCGGTGCCGCCGCACGCTTTTTGGCTCAGCTCCACTTCACCACCCTTTCCGCCCGCTCCCTGCCGGCTGCACCTCCACTGTGTTTGTATTCGTTGCGTGGGTGGAGGGAGAGGAGAGGACGACGGAGGAGCACGGGCACGCGTCCCCCGGGTCCGGTCCGGCCGGGGCCGAAGCGAGAAAGCCGCAACTGACGCGCGGGGCCCAGACGTGGACAGCCGCAGTCACGGCCGCGGCGGTCTACGTCCGCGTACCCGTTAGGAACTGACAAGCGGGACAGGTCAAGCGCGGGGCAGCTCGTCAGCGAGGGTAGCTCGGTGATTCGCTGTGGAGAGAGAGGTAGAGGTGAGGGAGTCGCAGTGACATGTGGGCCCTCCGCTGGAGCTGTGCTGTTGGAGCCTTGGAGGGATGTGGAGACGGGCGGCGCTCACGTCACGTAGAACCGGTCAATGCTCACGTCACGTAGAGCCGGAGTACGTTGGAGAGAGAGCGTGCACGGTGGCTGGAATGAAGTTGAAAAGGCGGCGACCGGCGAAGACCTTTCCGACAAGGAAACCGGCAGATAGTGGACCAGGAGTCAGAGTGTTCTGTCCCTGGGGCCTGTGGGCACATAGACCAGGCGCACCGAACGGAACGGGTGGGTGCGGCGCTGTCGTCACGCGTTGGCGGTAGTTACGGGCCTGTTCCTCGCGTCTTCGCGAGAGAGCTCGAATCACTGGATGAACAGCTTTGGTTGGATTGGATGCACGAACGGCGGATCACCCCACCCGTCTATGCACGAAACAAGCATGCCCAATGCTAAATGTCATTCTTTATTTTATCACATGGCTTATCTAAAATTGAAAACCCGAGCCAATAGATATTCATCTCCATATAACTCACTTGTAAATCCTCTCTTTTCTTAAAAAAAAACATCATCAAGTCATAAAATGTGGCTTTGTTAACTTTGTGCGTTTGAAGAGACAGAACGTTGCTACATCATTAGACACGTGGATATAATCAACTAAATTAATTAAAAAAAAGCTACCTAAATTAGTCTTAGTTGGGATTTCACGAGAGTCTTTATTAGCATTAAATAGTTACCAACTTAGTAAATACTACCATACAAGTGAATAGAGAGATGATCAAAATTACATGTCGTAAAATGTCTTATGGAAATTAAACTAGTCTGACACTAGGAGCCTTAGAAGCTAGAACATGAAACTCTTGTTGAAACCAGCTTCATAAAAGTTGTAGCTAATTCAAACTGATCGACTCATTGCTCAATTGATAAAATATAAACAACTCAGCTAGCATAATTCATTATCTATCTTCAACCAGTTAATAACAAGTAATAGGGACATTTACACCAACACTCAACATTCCCCCTATCTATAAGCGTTGAGTGAAAAAAGAACCTTGGCCTTTTATTAGTCTGACTTTTTATTAGTTTTAACTAAACTATAAACAGATCTATAAGCTTAACTACCTTTGTAGCACACTTGAGAATCTTATCCTCCTTTAAAATGCACCAGGTGCGAATGATAAAAACACCTCTTCTAAGTTCCTCCATCATACATATACACAATCTGAAGATGTGATGCCTTAATCTCTATATAGAAGTGTGTGGCCATGTCTTTGTGCGAGAGCCAAATTTATATTTTTATATTATGTTTGGCAAAAAAAAAACATTTCTTGTGTGGATAGAAAATTAAACAGGAGCATTTATTGTTCAACTCACTGTTCTCATCATCTCAGAGGACGCTCATTTTTACTTGTACGGTCGTACGGGATCCAGACCGTTAAGCTTTGTCATCATCTTTTCATCCAGGAACATTCTTCTTTTTTAAAAAAAAAACATTCTTCTACGGCCAGGAAATGATCTGCTTAGTTGACATAGTGGGCTTTGTAGGGGGCAGTGTTGAGGTCAGGTGAAAGTGGAGAAAGCCCACTGAGGCCCATAACCCTTGTTGTTCACCACCATATACATTTCTTTGGATTCTAATTTCTACCGAAAATTATAGAGAACTTGTTTGGATTCACATGTCATATTTTATCTTAATTATTTTTGTTGGATTTTTCCCAAAAAAAAACACTGTGTTGGAATGGATTGGTGGCCGAACTGGGTCCAAATTTGACGGTTAATATAATATGAGATTGTTCACCTGCATGCCGAACTGGATTGTTCACATCAATAAAAGATACAGATACTACTAGCAGATACATATTCTTTTTCAAACTTAATAACTATAACAAAATGCACGCATTGCTATGCCATAATAACGCATTTGACAAGATTATCCATGTGCTCTCTTTAGTCAGCACAAAGGACAGATAGAATGAGCAGCTACCACTCGAATGAGCAGCCATAATAACGTTGGCTTCTTGATTTCCATGACATTTGGTATTTTTCTTCTTTTCTTTAATCTAAATACATGTATTTGGAAACTTGAAATGACATTGGCACCCTTCTGTATCTTGATCCCACCTGCCTAAACCGTGAAAGACCACGACATTTTTGCTTCATCCTTCACGCTGACGCCAACCTTCACACCGCGCCCATGGAGGACGGCCACACGCCGGCGGCGGATCCAAAAGTGCATATATGTGTGATTTTTTCTAATTTTCTGTGATTTTTTATCTATAAAAAATAGGAAATATATGTTCACGGCGGCCAGCACGCCTAGGCGGCACCCATCACGGCCAGGCTGCGTCCCGGTGACGGCAGAGATGCCCAGGCGGTGCCTGCATCAGCTATTCAGCTGCATGCCCAGGCCGCTGTTCCTGACATGCGCTGTCAGATGGATGGATCGATCACGCCAAACCAAGCGGATCGATCAGGCCAAACCAAACGATGAAACGAGTGATCAAAACACAAAGGCGTATAAGGTCATTTCAAGTATCCAAATACCTGTATTTAGATTAAAGAAAACAAGAAATATACCAAATGTCATGAAAATCAAGAAACCACGTTGGTCATTTTTACGAAATCAACATTTGAAGTCCTATATTTACGAAGCGCGTTGTTTGGAGTCCCAAATATGCAATTTTCTCGTTTGGATGCTAACCATCATTTGCCATCAAATATATGATGTAGTGCGGCGACGCCACAACATGTGGCATGAAAATCGGTCGCCACAAAGTGTGGCGAGTTTTGTCTTTGGAAAAACTGTGGCTGTCTCACTTATCTCGTCAACCAAACATCTGACAAAGCTTGTATGGCGATAATAGTGGCTACACCTGTGGTGTGGCGTGTGATGGTCGTCAACCAAACTGCCTAATATAATGACCGAGTGAAACTTTTCTTTATGGGATGCCTTGTCTTTCGTGGTCAATGGGTCATCATATCATGAACGTTCGATGTTGTTCATGGAACCATCTATATGTTAGGCCATGCTTTGTTAAACATATTCATTGTTAAAGTAGTACCATGTATATATGTGGTTTGGTGAATCGAAGCAAACGGCACCTCTTTTTTATATACAAAGAACACGGTTGGTTACTACACTTGTTTGACTTTTTTAACCTCAAGTTTGACCACTTGTTTTAGTTAAATTTATGTGTAAAATATAACTTTTTTTCTTATAGCTTACTTTTTTAACGAATGGTCCAAAAATGACTTAAATTTAACTATATTTATATAATTTTTTTTAATAAGACGAGTGGTTAAACTTGAGGTAAAAAAGTCAAACGAATTATAATTTAAAACAGATGGAGTATAAAAAATTTTTTGCATTGTGGTTATTACCATCTCATCATGTTAATTCACTGCACTGGCCCACCATGATGTTTAATTAAGAGTAAAATGCACGAGGATACCATGAACTTGTAAGTGTGTGTCACATATGTCTCTGAACTTTGAAAATGTATTTCTGACCCCCTTAAACTTATTAAATGGTACACATAGGCCCCCTGAACTTTGAAAATACATTCCAGGCCCTCTAAACTTGTTAAGTGGTACACCACATGCCCATACTTGTCATACGTACATTTTTTACCAATGTAACGTTGCTAGGTGGCAAAACAAATGCATCAAACCCCTTGAAACCCAATCTATGTCACTGTCATCATCATGGGCATGGGCGGCACTAGGGGTATTCCCATGTATTCCACGGAATACCCAAGATTTTGTATACAAACACAAATACATATATGTATACATATCGGTATAATTTGTAGAGTTCCTAGTTGTTGCAAATCTGGCCCAAAACCCAATAGAAACCAGTAATTGTCAGTCCACCAAAGTAAAAAAAAAACTCACGTTTTTAAAATAGAAAAAATAAGAATTAAATTGTAGGAGAGACGAACTAGTGAGCCGCCTGCAAGTCGAGCATTTTTTCACGTAAAATCATGTGCTACGCCATCCGTAGGGTTTTGAACCCACAATCTCACCCTGACACATACTATCTTCTAACATTCCACCCATAAGTCACTTCTCTCTTGATTCCATTTTAGTTCCCCACGTATTATACTAAACCGAGTGTAAATTGATTGTTTGAGCCACTAAATAAATTCAAATGAAAAGGTTGTAAACTACAAAGTTTCGTAACTTTTAAAGATCTACAACTTTTATTTAGGAAGTTTTTCTATCCGAGGTCGTTTACAAAAAAAAATTAAATTTACAAATACGAACGTAGTTTTCGATGACAAGATGATTTCAAATCAAAAAGTTATCAACTACAAAGTTTCATAACTTTTCAAGATCTAAAATTTCATTTTGGTCGTTTTCCTATCCGAGATCGTTTGAAAAACTAAAAAAAACAGGGAGTATTTCTACCGGCGGATTTCTTAAAAAACCGCATATAGAAATCCTATTTTTATAGGCGGTTTCTTAAGAAAAATAGAATTTATACAATTACCTTTAAAAAATAAGTATTTCTAAAGGTGGATTTCTTATGAAAATTGTCTATAAAAATCGATTTCTATTGGTGGTTCGGAACCGTTCGATTTTTAGTGACGCAGGATAAGTGAAACAACCTATACAAATTATTGTACACCGCCGGCGTAGAGTTTTTTTTATACTAGTGTTTGTATTGAATTTTTTTTATAAACACGGAATACCCAACGCTGAAATTCTGGCTCCGCCACTCGTGGGAGCCACCTCCGCACAAAGTTGCTCGTCGTCGGGAAGGACAATGAAGGGAGGATTGTCAACAGTTGTAGGGTGAGGTGGTGTGCCAAAGAAAGCACGACCCTAGCCGCCAACGATGCTTCTCGTAGTTGCAGGCCAAACCGCGGGCATGTGGCTCCAGCAATGCTTCTGCGTGTGGCTAGCCATGGTATGACTGGAGCAACACGCAAAAGCTTTGCCGACCGGAGCCACACGCACACGGTCTGTCCTACAAGTAGGAAAAGCATCGTTGGCGGCTAGTATAGGGTCCCTACATTTTGCGACGCGCACGACTGCTGATGCTACCCTCGCGAGCACCTCTATGAGGAGGCATCTCCTGCACCAATGACAGCTACACGGATTGAGTTTCAGGCGGTTTGGTGCTTAACTTTTTGCCACGTAGCAATGTCACATTGGCAAAAAATACCCATGTGGCAAGTATGTGGGCCTTTGTTGTACTAATTAACAAGTTTAGGGGGGGCAGAAATGTGTTTTCAAAGTTTGGGGGGCCATGTGTACTCCTTAACAAGTTTAAGGAGTTAGAAATGCATTTTCAAAGTTCAGAGGCCTATGTGACACACGCTTACAAGTTCAAGGGCCTATGGTGCATTTAACTATAATCTTGCATGGTCCTGACGTCCTGTTAAAGTAAATCTCTGTTAGTTTTTTTTTGACAAGAAAATCTCTGTTAGTTGCAGCTGACATAACTTAGGGATGGAGCAAAATGACGAACATTGTAGTTGTTGACATCGTTTTTTGGCGCGTGTCAATATAATCTAAGGATGGTGCTGATCGGCAAGAGGCTGGTTGATGTTCCTTATCGACATCGGTATATTATCGGTCAGACTGCCGATGAAAGCGAGAATGTTACTGATGAAGACAGGCTTGTTGCCGATGGAGGCGGGAAGACTTGATGAAGACAAAAGTCAGCTTGCCGATGAGGACTCTATCAATGAAAGCTGAAGGCTGTTGCCGATGAATGGTAAATGCTGCTGATGGAAGCAGAATGATGTGGTTGGCAATTGCCGATGAGGAAGTGTTGCCGATGAGAGTGTTGTGAGAAGACTAAGTCTGTTGCTGGTGGAAGCTGGAAGTTTCGGATGCTGCCAATGCCAATTGCCGATAAGGTTGATTGGTGAAGTCAAGTCTCCTGGGTTGCAAAGTTGCTGTTGCCAATTACCGATGAGGAGATGTACCGATTGCCGATGAGGAGATGTTGCCGATTGCCGATAGGGGAGTATTGCCGATGCCGATGCCGATGAGTACAGGTTGACTTAGCGCTTGATGTTAGCAGAAGATTACCGGTGGCCAAAGAAGGTTCTCTTATTTTTTTAAATATAGTTAAACTTGAGTTATTTATGTAGACTATTTATTAAATAAATAAATCATACAAAAAATATAATATTTTATAAAAAAATTTAAATAAAACCAATGAATAAATACTTAAATTTTAGATTAAAAAAAATAAAATAAACTATAATTTAAAATGGATGAAGGACTTACGTACGCGCGTACATACGCTTGCCAGCCCAATCGTGCAATATATACTACACGAGTGGCCTCCCTTTCGTTGAACAACAAGTGGCATGCATGCACGTGTAACATCGTTTCTAAGAGTTTGTCAAAAATTACTTGACAAATCTTATGATTTATCAGCTCTCTAAAACATATGCTAAGTAAAAAAACACTTCATCTCTAAGAGTTTTTTTAAAATGCAGTCTTTCAAGAGAAAGGATAAAATGATGGCAGACATGAGAAAGAAAAGCAATAGCCTGCGTTGGAAAATTCTAGTTGCTTTATTAATCCACGTGTAGTATGATTTTTGGCTATGTAGGTGAGGTAGCATGCGGGGCTGCAGCGCAGGCGTGCAGTGCAAGCGTGCGTCAGGCAGCGCATGCAGGGGCGCGTGCATCAGGTGCAGCCAGGCGCGCAGGCGGACGCTCGAGCGCGATGCCAAGCTGAGTACGCGCGCGGAAAGATCGCGGCAGGGTCGGATGGCAAGTTGCTTAAAATGTCAACCTCATTTGCTAAAATATTGAAGATCAATTTTTTATGTTTTACTAAAAAATATAAATATTAAATTCATTTAGCAAACTTTTTGGAGATGCTGTACTCCGTACTGTATTACTACGTAGGTGTGGCCGCCGGCGGTCATACGTACACGGCTACCGTTCGTGAGGAACGATATCGATCTCGTCTCGCGCGCATATATGCATGCAAAACACACGTATATAGGACTGACATACTTTCTCCGTCCCAAATTATAAGGGTTTGTTTGGAACGCAAAAATTTCACAGGAATTAGTTTATTTTCATAGGAAAAAGTACAGGAACAGGAAAATATCCCACGTTTCAAACAAGCCCTAAGACTTTCCAAGAATCTTAGAGTGTCAAAGTATATTAAGTTTGACCAATAATTATAAAGAAAATTATCAAGATTTATGATATTAAATAAACATATTATAAAAATATAATTAATGACGAATTTAACGATACTTAGTTGACACTGTAGATGTTATTATATTTTTATATAAGTTTAGTTAAAGTTGGGATAGTTTGACTCCCTAAGATTCTTGTGACTTATAATTTGGATCGTAGGGAGTATTATATACTCCTACTCGTGAGCTAGCTATAGCTGTGACGTACAGTACATGACACGTACTGCTGTTCATCTTTTCGTTCTGTACATACATCTCAGATTATTGGTTGCAGTGCAACAAATCAAGCTCCGCCACAAAACGGAACGTACTAGAGCGTAGTATGTACGTACTGTATGTCGCGAGCCTGACCTCGTGAAAGCTCTACAAGTAGGATGTTTCTTTCTTTTTTCCAGGGCAGTCGTCGCTTCACGTACGTACGTACTAGTACTAGCTAGCATTTGACCTTGGCGAGTACGTGATGACACCTATTCCCTCTGTGTCACTATAAATTCGTGTTTCTATTACAGATACGTTTTTCAAACGACATTTTCAATAGAATGGAGGGAGTAGCTAGGTAGCCAGCTAGGTAGCCACGTATATATTGACATACTCCGCACAGTACGTTATATATATATATATATATATATATATATATATATATATATATTATATATATATATAAAAGGCGTATAGAGTTAATATGCTAACGCAGCAGCCACGTTGACCGACCTTCTCTCCCGTGACACGAAACCTAAAACCAGGAGGGAGCCGTCCGTACGTTAGTACCGTTTGGCTTTAATTAATGGTTGTATGGCCTGAACCTCGGCCTGAAGTTAAGTCAGTTATTCAGCCAGAAACATAAACACATTGTGGCATGTACTATGTGTGCTTAGCATGTGTTATGTGGTTTCGTATTTAACAGTGAGCGGTATATGTGTTGCATGATGACGATGGTATACATATAATAAAGCACAAATACAGCCAGCAGGATTATAACCAAAAGGAAAACCAGTCATCAGTTTTTTTAAAAAAAACAAAAGAACTTTCTAAAAGCAGCAGAGAAAGAAAATAACGACGGGCACAACTGCGCAAAGCATTTTCTTCAGGTTTTCATCATCATGCTTCCTGCCACGTCTCCCCCTCCATCGCTGTCCTGACACAGAGGCCACGGCCACAGCCCACTGCCACGGCAAGCACACACATCAAACACCTCCTGCATTTCTCTTCTGTCTTCTTCTCTGAGCTTCAGCTCGCCACCTCTCTCACCAGTCACCACCGTCCACCGCCGCTGATCGAGTCGAGCAGCGCTAGCTAGCTTCTCCCTTTTCCCATCATCACCCACCGCCCGCTCACTGTACGTCGTGCACCGCACCGGTGCATGCACGCGCGCGCACGCATGGCGGAGCGGCTGCTGCTCCAGGAGCACAAGGTATCGGACCTCTGCATCGGCAAGCCGGCGCTGAGGTGGCTACCGCCGCAGTCCACGGTCGCGGACGCCATCGCCGACCTCGTCCAGTCCGCCGCCGTCGCCGTCGCGGTGTGGGACGGCAGCGAGGGGTCCGACGTGGCCGGCCGGGTGTGCATGGCCGACGCGCTGCTCTTCCTCTGCGCCGACGCCACCAACCTGGCGTCCCCGGCAGCCGCGCTCCAGGCCACGCTCTCCGACCTGCTCGCCGCCGGCGCGGTGCAGCCGGTCCGGCGCATCGACCCGGACGCGAGGTCGCCTTGCTGCCGCACCTGCACGTGTACATGCATGCATCAATTTTTTTTTCCGGACCGGGTCCAGTGAGTGATTTGGTTTCTGTCGATCGGCAGCGTGCTGGAGGCGGTGGACGCGTTCCTGGGCGGCGGCGCGCACACGCTGGCCGTGCCGATGAGGGAGAGGTGGCGCGCCGCGGCCGACCGCGGCAAGCTGTGCTGGCTGACGGTGGAGGACGTGGTGCGGTTCCTCCTGAGCTCCGTCGGCGCCTTCTCCGCCACAGCGTCGCGGTCCGTCTCCGAGCTCGGCGCCGTCCGCCGCGCTCGCCGTCGCCGCCGAGGACAACGCGCTCTCGGCCGTGCCGCTCCTCCGCGCCGCGTTAGCGTCCCAGGCGCGTCCGTGGCAGCGGCCATCGCGGCGCTCTTGGAGTGGGGCGGCGCCCCGCCTGCCGCGACGCTCCACGCAGTCCGTTCCCGCCTCCGCCGCCGCAACCTCCTCGGAATGGTCGACTTGCTCTACGGTGGTATTTCCACCACCGACGCGTCGTCGTCGTCTTCCTCTTCTGCTTCCTCCTCGTCGTCCGACGAGGACGAAGACATCGTTGACGCCAACGGGAAGAAGCTGCTTATAGCGTCGCCGCACAGGCACGGCAGCTTGTTGTTGGGGAGGCGTCGGGCAGAGGAGGGAACCGTGTGCCACAGGGGAAGCTCGCTGGTGGCGGTGATGGTGCACCGAGCGACGCACGTGTGGGTGGTGGAGGAGGAGCAAGAGCTGGTGGGCGTGGTCGGCCTGCTCGACGTGCTGCGTGTGCTCAGGCACCACCTGGATCTGCCTGCTGGAACTGGATATCCTGATCTTGATTCATCCCTAGCATAGTATAAACCGGTCAAATGAATCAAATATTTTTCATTGGTAAATATGGTAAATGAATAATTCAACCGTATATCAATCTATCTAGAGGTGCCTTTGGTAAAAAAATAATTTGCGCCGGTAGGAGGAAACGACACGTGCGAGACAAGCCCTGAAGAGCGCATATTCCTGAGACAGCTGAGACGCTAGAGGTGGGTTGGCGCGCGAGTGATATATGGGCTTGAAGAAGGCTTTTTTATCACTTGTCATGTTCAGCTTCAGCCCATACAGCCCAATGAATCTATTTTTCTTACGAAATCGCGCCTCCGCCCTCCGTCTGGAAGAAGAGAAGCTCCCTCCCCGTCGAGTGGAGAGTGAGGAGACAGAAAACAAGTGCTGGATTCAGAAGCAAGCGTGACAGAGAAACGGAAAGTACCTGACGGAAAGTGAAACGGAAGAAAAAAACAGGTCGCTACTCGCTAGCGCCAACACTGGAGGAATAATTAATGAGCGAGAGGGCTAGGACAAGGATAAGCCCCCCCTGAGTTCCGTTCCGTCCGTGCTTGCGTGATCCTCATTCATTTCATTCCCCTTATCGCCAGCCACCATGCTGTCCCTCTCGCACCCGGCCGCGTCCACCACCGCGCCGCGCCACCAGCGCACTCCTCCCGTGTGTCGCCGCCGTCGTCGCGCCAGCCACATCGTCGCGAGCGCCATCCTGCTCCCGGGAGGCGGCAGCACCGGCGGGTCCAGGCCCGGCGACCGGAGGCTCCCCTTCACGCCGCCCCCGATGGCGCCGCCGGATCAGCTCTACCAGCCGTTCCACCCGCCGCCGTCCCCTCTCCCACCCAACCTCCGCAACCTCGACCTCACCCAGCGCCTCCAGATCCTCCGCGACAGGATGGGGCTGTGGCACGAGTACGCGCCGCTCATCTCCTCGCTCTCCCGGGACGGCTTCAACCCGTCCTCCATCCAGGAAGCCACCGGCATCTCGGGCGTCGAGCAGAACACCCTCGTCGTCGCGTCCCAGGTCCGCGACTCCCTCCTCGACGACTCCCGCGCCTC
This sequence comes from Microstegium vimineum, assembly GCA_022036555.1. Taxonomy (NCBI): domain Eukaryota; kingdom Viridiplantae; phylum Streptophyta; class Magnoliopsida; order Poales; family Poaceae; genus Microstegium; species Microstegium vimineum. The sequence continues at coordinate 61,781,495 of CM039131.1, read as the reverse complement.
CGCCGCCGACCTGCTCCCTTACTTCGACTCCTACGGCGGGCCTGACCTCCTGTACGAGCTCCGCTTCCTGAACGCGCGACAGCGCGCCGACGCCGCTAGGCACGCCATCGACTACAGGCTCGAACCCAAGGGCGTGCGGGAGCTCGCCCGCGCCGTCAAGACCTTCCCGCGCTGGCGTGGGGAGGAAGGCTGGGAGGCCTTCGCTAAGGACTCCCCCGCCGACTGCCTCGCCTACGCGCGGTTCCGCCTGTCGCGGGAGGCCATCGACGTGGACGACCGCATCGCGGAGCTGCAGCGCGCGCTGCAGGTGGTGGACACGGACTCCGCCAGGGCGCGTGTGGAGATCGAGCTTGAGCGCGCCAGGAAGAAGGCGGCCGGGGAGACGGTGGATGAGGAGGAGGAGGACGTGGACCCTGCAGCATCGCGGCCTGGCGTCACGGTGGTACGGCTCCAGTACGGAGAGGTCGCTGAGGCGACCACCGTCTTCATGCTGCCCGTGGTCAGGGAGACGGACGGCGTCGCGGCCATGGAGTCCGCGCCCAGGCGGACCAAGACGGACGTGGGCCTTGGCGTCGTGGAGGTGGACACGGCGTGGGCGCGATGGGCCGTTGTGCCTGGGTGGGGGCCCGTGGCTGAGGCAGCGGACGACGCTGTCGTCGTTGAGCTGGCTGATGGCCGGAGCCTGCCGTGGCGGACGGACCTAGAGGAGCCCGTGCTGGTCATTGCCAACCGGAGCAGGAAGGAGGTCGTTGAGCAGGGGTGTACGTTGTCGACAAGGAAGGCCGGCTTGTGGTGGAGAGGGGGAAGAAGCTCGCTGAGCAGGGAATAGCCACGGCGGCGGCTGAGGTGGTTATCGTTGTCCGGCCGCCCAGGGACGAGGATGACATGATTAGCGACGTCGAGTGGGACTGATCACTCATCTGGATTCTGGAGAGGAGGTTTATCAAGGGGTTTTGCTTGGTTTTGGAGATGCCTATTTCTCGTTCTCCATTGGGGGTGGTAAATCTTTTCCCCTTCTCTTCTTTACAGTCTCGACTCTCGAGTCGATCGATCGATGAATAAGAGGCCATAGGAATATCCGAACATACATTCTGTACTCTGTAGATCATTCAGACATTCTCTTCTTTGCATTGCGGGCTATTCTTTCCTCATTTTATATTATATTTGCAAAATATATGATCAAATAGATCATTCAGATGACATTACTGATAATGGTAAAACCTGTCTAATCTAGCTGTTTTTCCAGAACTGAACTCAATAGCCATTAGAAACCGTGTACGAAGCACAAGGCAGCCCAAACGAAAGAAGACAAGGGAGAAGGTGACAATACGGAAAGAATGGCGGGAAGCTGAGGTAAAGACAATACCAAATGATAAAAGACGACACTTATGCATCTATCGAATTTATGGAATGAAAGGAATCGAGGGATTTTCCAAAATGATTGCTCCACGCCTCTATCGGTTGCGCTACGTACAAAAGAGGATGTGCTTTTCAAAACTAGTTTTTGGGGGTTTTCATCTTTTTTTCGTTTCTTTGCGGGATAGCTCTCCGTGAGCTTGTGGTTGTCCTGTAGCATGTTGAGGCATGTCTGCCATCGAGACAAAACCTTCTGTTTTCGTTACTTCGATGCTAGACAGAGCTCCTGCCACTTTATTTAATAAAAAACAAGGGAGAATGTAGATAGAAATTAGATACAGAGGATTATGGGGGCAACATGTGATGGGAGGTAAGTGAATATAAGGCAATAAACTAATTAGTTTTCAATTCAACATGCTTGTTTAAACCCAAATCATTTTCTACTATGATATTCTGTAGTGCCGTAGCCTTAGCTAGTTAGCCTTACATGTTTTTTTCTTCAAAATTTCATATTATGGCATTCAAACAAAGTAGGAAATATAAAAAAACGTAAAGTAAAAAAAAATACGTGTTATTAAAGGAGAAGGGGCATGTTAAAAACATGATACCTACCTTTTCTTGTAAGGAAACCAATGTGCGTGGTTAGGTTGCACATTTTTTCCAGTTTCCTTTAATTTGGTCATTTCGCTTGAACTCCTTCCAACTTGTTTTTAACTTGTTTCAGCTTATTCTCTCTCACAAAACGTTATTCAATCAGTCAGCCGACTTTTCTACCAGCTGAACATAGTTCACATAAACAATGCAACATAGAGTCATAGATCTTGTTTCTCTAATAAAGGTTGTGCCTACTTTTTTTTAGCAACAAAGGTTGTGACTGCTTGAACAGAGTATCAGACTGTATATATAATGGTCTCCATCATCCTTTCCACCTTTACAATGCGGATGTTCTAATTCGAAAGACTAAAATCCAGGCATATACATTTCCACTAACCTGATCCTTGGGTCAGCATCATCAAGCCTCTGTGTGTGTGTAAATACTGTATCAACTTTTGTCACATACATGGTGAAGACTGGCTGATGTGTATAGACAAGCCACAAGCTCATTCATTACGTTGTCAAAACTAGAGCTGTAGTTGCTCCTAATCCATTTTAAGTGTTCAATGGGCATCTCTACTTGCCAAGCATGGTTATTAGATGCTTCAGCAAGATGATGTGTGAATTCAAGTTGGCAGCATTAGATGGAACAGTACACATAGCCCTAAGTGCTTCTTTTGCAATACCCCTTGTCCAAAAGCATCAACCTGAGCACGCCATCGTCAATTGAGAAACCAATCTCCGAGCACAACCGCCTCTGAACTTCCTGCAGCCTGTTGGACATCAACACCCAATACAAGCACACACTCCTCGAGCGGAGTTTCCTCTTTTGCAAAAGAAGAATAAAGTAGGCCCGTGGGTCATGGATGTAGAACCCCGTATTGACCTCGCGTGAGTTTATTGGGCTCAATCAACCTACCCCGCATCCCGCTAAGGCTCAAAACTTTTTTGGTGGACTCTGGCTGTCAAAAGAAAACCCGACTCCGCTTTTTTGTTCTCTGTTCCTCGGTACTAATCAGCATAAACATTAACAAATTTCAGCCAAATTTGCACTGACCAACAGTTTGTTTTTATTTCTATATATATATTTTTTAATTTAAATCGTTTTTTTTTTCTGAATAATTACTCACATTGCTAGAGCGTAATAGGACCGATCCTCCTGAGTGCAAGGCATTTAAAATAACAAAGGAAAACTTACCCGAAAGCGACCACTGGTGTCTTGTTCCCACTTGATTGATGATCTATCTATCTAGATCGAAAGAAATCCAACCGCGTGCTTATCTAGAACAAAGACAAAGGCAAGACTAGGCAAGTGGATTCTTAAGCACGTCAGCATCGTGGCGGGTGGGCGGAATTGAAGGTGAAGCGAAATGAAGCAGCTAGTTTTACGAGTTTGGTCGATCTTGGACAAATCCAAGCAAGCAAGCAAGCATCTACTGTACGTGTACTACTCTTGTTTGTTGTTTCACGGTACGCGGCACACTGACGACCAGCCAGTCGTCCTCGTCGGTATATAACAAAGCATAGGAACAGTCCTGCCTGTCAAGATTAGCGCGCGGGCGCGGCAACCGACAGCATGCCGTGGCAGTTGACCTCCTACGCGCTTGCTAATTGGTACTGTATAGGATAAACACAGGCCACAAGCTGAGGAGGGCGTAATACCGATCGAAGAAAAAGGTGAGTCGAGGCCGAGGTGGACACGTGACGTGAGTCGCTCACTCCGGTGGGGTGGGTCGTCGTCGTCCCGTGCCAGGAAGTCAGGCCCACCCAACTGCGTCCAATTGAAAACGGAGCAGGAGGGCCGACGCACGGTGACGTGTCCCCGCGGCCAGCCTTATCCCCATATCCGATCCGATCCGATCCGATCTCGATCCGCGGGGAGACAGACGTGCGTAGCCAGCCGCGCCCGCCACCTTTCCCACGGCCCACCGCGCAAGGCCAGAGTACTCGTCGCGTTGGGTCCTGGTGAATGGTGAGCCGTAGAGTACTACCAAACTGACGGCTGCTGCCCTGTCCCTGCCCGCCCACTGGACGCGTCCTGGTTTTGCCCAGCACCGGCCGCTGGTTAGCCGCCACGCATCGTCGTCGTCAGTTATCTTATCCGCCCAGGCCCAGGCCCAGGTCCATGCCTCCGGCCGGCGGGAACGGGAGAAGAAGAAGAAGAAGAAGAAAAATAAAAGGTCCGTCTACGTACTGTACGTGTGTTTTAGTGACTTTGTTTTATATACTAGATCATAAATTACAAGTAACAAACCATAAATAATAAAATTTGTTAGAATAAATCACAAAGCACATATTACAAACCACAATTTTTTTTCTTCTATAAAAGGATAAAGACAAAATTTGGTATGTTTTCTTGATTGTTGTATAATCTTTCAAAGAAAACAGCCAGGGTTACCAGGAGGATGGCAATCCGCTGTTGCACGTCGGCCCACCGGATTACATTTCCCAAATTGGAGCGACTCCTAGTACTGGCGTCACCATCATGGTTATCATTACCTTACGTGATGATCTTATCCTTGCATCCACGGAATGGATAGCTCCTCCGTTTCCTGTCCCTGCCTGCTATAAAACGCCCCCGTGACATCTCTATCCCCACCTCCATTCCATTCCATTTGCATTCAGATCCGTCACTCCACAAAGCAGAGCAGCACTCCGTTCCATCCAGACCCTTGAACGACGACGATGCTGGCCATCTTCCAGAAGCAGGTGGCGCACGCGCCACAGGAGCTCAACAGCCCCCGTAGCGGCGGCGGAGGCGCGGCGTCCAGCAAGCCCCGGAACCCGGACGAGATCCTGCGCGACTTCCACGCCACGCACCCCACCGACGCCTTCTCCACCTCCTTCGGCGGCGGCGCAGCGCTCGCCTGCGTCGGCCCCACCTCCTCCTCCACCTACCACCGCATGTTCTGCGGCCTGGACGACATCTACTGCGTCTTCCTGGGCCGTCTCGACAACCTGAGCAGTCTCATCAAGCAGTACGGCCTGTGCGGGCGGTCCACCAACGAGGCACTCCTCGTCATCGAGGCCTACCGCACGCTCCGCGACAGGGGCCCTTACCCGGCCGACCAGGTCGTCAAGGACCTCGCGGGCGCCTTCGCCTTCGTCGTCTTCGACAACCGCTCCGGCGCCGTCTTCGCCGCGCTGGGCGCCTCCGACGCCTCCCCGCCGCTGTACTGGGGCCTGGCGGCGGACGGGTCCGCCGTCATCAGCGACGACCGCGACGTCGTCAAGCGCGGCTGCGGCAAGTCGTACGCGCCGTTCCCTGCCGGGTGCATGTTCCATAGTGAAGGAGGGCTTAAGAGCTTTGAGCACCCCATGAACAGGCTCAAGGCCATGCCGCGCGTCGATAGCGAGGGCGCTATGTGTGGTGCCACTTTTAAGGTCGATACCTTCACCAAGATCAACTCCATGCCCCGCGTCGGTAGCGCCACCAACTGGGCCGCTGCCTGGGAAGAGTAGGACGACATGCGTGTCCGCTGCTCTGCTCACCAACCAAACCAAACCAAACCATGTCCCATGTCTGCACTGCAACCTCCTCTGCCCAGCCGGCCAGCCCTCTCTCCCGTTCGCCGTTGCCCCTGCACGTGGGTCTATATCCAAGCACAAGTCAATACTTGCATCCATCCATTTTCTGAAACCAGCTAGAGGCTCCATCATTCCGATTGGGCTAGTGATACAGAGAAACAGGATGGAAGAGTATGCCTTGTCAGTTATCACTAGAACTTTGTTTTTTCATCTTTTCCTGCATTTTTCCTTATTCCTGGAATTTGTACATTATTAGTTTCTCCAGTGCTTGTGGCTTGTGGACTTGGTTGTTCAACATCATGAATAAGAAAGAGTTTGCTTCAAAACTTTGCTAAGCTCCTGGACTTTGGAGTATCGCTATTGTCTGTTCCGATTCCGACAAACCAAAAAATAATATACATATGCAAGAGTTGGCCTGTTCGGTTCCTATCTAACATTGCGGCACGTCACATTTTCTTAGGTCACTATTTCTTTGCAAAATGTTGGGTGTGGCAAGGTTATAATGTTATATATACACTCGTGTTTCAACAGTTGAATGTGCAGGGCTCTAAGGGCAATGTGCTCTCATCTGTGTACTGTTGAATGTGTATAAAAGAGAGACAATATAAGTACAATTGTACATAGCTCGTGCCTTTAGAGAAGTATTTAACTTTTGTTTTTGATAAGTACTGTACTAGAAATAATTACTTTGGGACAGCCTCCGGCCCTCTGCCTATCAATCGATCGAGCTTTTTTTTATTGTTCGTCTAAGAGAGCAACACAGAAACCAAAACTTTCAAAATTTCTGCACGATTCTTGTAATGGCGCGGTTTTATCAAGTGCGAGCTAAAATCCGGTGCTTATCTGTATCTTTTGTACCACGACCTTGGTGGCCCCATAAAGCCCATAGCAAAACTCTTCAATTAGCCCACCTTTGGAACTAGAGATTGGCAAAGAATTTTTGGAGGATTCAGATTCTTAGTAAATTTCTATTACACACTCCTTTGGTTCATATGAGTCATTTGGCTTGGTTTCACAGCAAAGTAAGCCAGAGGTTAGACCTCCTAGAAAACGTCTTGGCGGGAAAGCTATGTCTTCACATGTGTGCCTTTAGATCTCCTGTCTGTGCTGCACCTGTGCATTTGGGAAAAGCAGACTAGAGTGCACATAAGTTGTTCAAATTCAAAAGTTGAAAGTATTAGAATCCTCTGATTTTATGTAGTACCACCAAAGATTATCTTATCTCATTTGTCAGCAAGCTTGATTTTATGTAGTATCACCAAAGATTATCTTATCTCATTTGTCAGCAAGCTTGAATCAGTTTCCAGCACAATGTGCGAAATCAACTCCCTCTTCGCTTGGCTTATCAACCACCGAAATAGTGTTTTCCGCTCACAATAAAACAACCATCAGGGTTGAGTTCGAGGATGGTGCACCGGCTTGCTCAAACATTCAGTTGAAGTATTTTATGCAGGCTCTCTGTGGAAGGTTAGCTTTGTTGTCTTAAACATATCCATTCTTCTAACGGCCAACCAGCTAGGTATATTAATTGGTAAACACATTGAGAACTAGTGGGTTGAGTCATTGTCTCATGGACAAACAAGTTGCACCCAAATGATCACTAGACTCCAATGTGCATCCCTCCGCTCTATGGCAACTCAGGACACGCTGTCTTTCAATTAAGGTAGAAAAACAATAGTTTCAAGTACAAACCCTGGTTCAACTGTCACCTGCATTCTGCCCTCCCCTACATTCCTTCTCACCACATGGTCACAAGCACCATAAACAACATAAACTCTGACCTGAACATCTTCATACTTCAGAGAGCTGCCAATGTGATCCTCTGTTGATTGCTGCACACCAATATGGCATTGTGACTGTCAACTTAACTGCCAAAACAGTAAAATGCAAGAATTAGGTAGGCGTACACCACGTTCACTAACACATGAATGAAAGCAAAATGCATAAAACACACATACATACTCAGGGCGAGTTGTAGAAAACGCGAGTAACATCATGTCCTAGCTTGTGAGTTGTGACTTGCGCCACAGCGCCAGAACCAGGAAACACCAAGAGCACGCCCAGAGGTAGCTGCCGCGACCTTCACTACTGCAAGTTGCCTCCCACCCGCAGGCCGTGGGCGCGTCCTTGACTGTTGCAAGACGACTAGCACCGCACGTTGGCGTCAATGCATCCTTGCTTGCCGCAAGGCGCCACACGCCTCACGCCCGCACGCTGATGCATTCTTTGTCTACCGCACACCGTCGCCTCTCCCAATCAGTTTTTTTATAAAAGAGGGTTTCCCTGATTTATAACGCATAAAGCGATTAAAACATCAGAGTTTAGAGTTTAAAGTCTAACGGTGTGCCCGCCTAGATCTAAAGGTCGTGCACAGATTCAGAACCGTCAACTAAGTTTTCGTCACCTGACACATGAGAGTAGAACCATCAACTAATACGGAAAGCTCAACTAGGAGGTTTTTGCAGCGAGACATCTAAACCGGTTGTGCTTGTTAGGAAGTGGTCTTGTGCTATCTTTCTACGCTTTCAGAGTTTACTTCTCTTCCGATACATGGGCAATGTTGCTTCTCTTCAGAGTGTTTGGTGTCCGGGTGATGGTGAGTTATTTCTTGACCTTCAATGCATCTTTTTTCAATGGATTAACATAAGATCTAACAAACGTTCAATTGGTGGCGTTGCAGAGTATGACTAGAGTAGACGATGTCAAGACCAGTGGCGGAGAGGATCGAGGCTGCTATGATGGTGAGGGTCTATACATCTACGTTTTTGACAGCCAAGGGGCTTGAGTAGCTGTTGCGGGTGTCTGCTTGTGGATCTTCACTCCAGGAATGGTACTGAATCGATTGGTACGGGAAGCTCTTATGACCAGACATCTGAACCGACTGTTCTTGTCAGGAGGCGTCCTACTACTCTCATTGTAGGTTTTGAGAGCGTACTTCGTTTCCGAGATATGAGCATTATTGCTCCTCGTCTCGATAGCTTTCACAATCCTAGTTGTGGGTAAAGTTTATTCTCTAATCGTCATACACACCTTCCATTTATACGACAAGTCATTACATAGTGTAGAGATTCAAAAAAAAAGCCCAAAACTAAGTGATAACCAAATCAGGTGTGTCAACATCTTATGATCTAAATTTGTAGCATATACATGTGTTGGGTGAAATTATTGACACAAGCATTGAGTTCAACACAAACTTGTACTCATTTTTCTCATCCAACCTTACATGACAGAGGGATATTTATAAATATATCATCTTCGTAAATCATATACAAATGACCATTTTACCCACCCATCAATACAACTTCTATAAACTTCAGGGGCGAAGATGTCCTTTTATCATTGAGACTTCATTCTTTATGCCTTCATATTGATTCAAGATCAATATTTGGTCAACGGTATCTTAACATCCCCAAAATCAAACTACTTGCCTTCGATATTTGTGAATTCATCTTTGAAGCGAAGTCGATAATTCACCTTCGCTAGACCTTTGTGACTTCGTTTCTCAAGTGAAATCTTTGCTCATATTTTTTTTTGTCTTTGCACCTTCATCTCTTCTAGGTGAAGTCAAAACTTCATCCTCACTATCACTTCTTGTAATTCAAATATAAAGCAAACTTTTAAAGTCAAACTCCGAAGTTTGGGATTCAAGTTTTTTTATGAGTTTGAAACTTTGAATCTGTTGACACAAAAAGCGTCAGGATCTGCGAACACCTCGGGCTTATACCCGAATTTGATGTCCAAAGGTGTGCCAGTCGATTTGACCAGTTAATCGACAAGGACGATAACTAGAACAAGATCTGAACGAGACAACGGCGATGTGCCCGGATGTCAAGGCTCAAACTTGATTAGGATAACTAGAGTAGAGCTGAACGAGACGACAGCGATGCGCCCGGACGTCAAGGCTCAGGTTGCTCAAACGCAGAACTTGCAAGGGTTGACGGAGGTCGATGAGATGCAGCCCATCGAAACTTGAAGAACTCGTAGATAATTAAACCTAATGCGGTAAAGGTAAATTACTGATAAAGTAGATAAAAAATAATTGATTTGTATTGATTGGATTGGATCCCTTTTTACGTGCCCCTTGGGCACATATTTATACTTCCGTATGGGGAGTTGTACATGGATACGACTCATACCTTCCTAAACAAACATTCTATTCTTAGGGAAATAACTGACTCGCGTAGGAGTCGGACCCAAATAACAATAATATTTTCCTAAACAAACACCTCTATTTTTAAGGAAACAAACGACTCGTGCAAGAGTCGGACTTGAAATAAATCTATTAACACTGGCATGAAATTATCAGCTTCCATATCTATCTCCTTCACGATGAAACCTTCCATCGGCAGACTTCCTTCAATCCGCAACTTTCTGCTGACATCAGCTATTTCGCTTCTATCGGCAGCTTTCTGTTCCCATCAGCAATCGCTCTTCGGCAACATCTTCTTGCCTCCATCGGCAACATTCTCTCTACTCCCATCGGCAATCCGCTGACACCAGCCACGTTATCCTGCTTACATCGGTAGCATCTACCATTCATCGACAGATTTCCATCTTCATCGGTAATACTTTCCTGTCGGCAACATTCCTGTTTCTATCAGCATCATCCCCTTGCCTTCATCAAGTCTCCCTGCCTCCATCGGCAACAAATCCATGTCTTCATCCGCAACATTCTTGCCTTTATCGGCAATCTGACCGATAAGGAACGACAACTAGCCTTCTGCCGATCAGCACAATCCTTAGATCATATTGACACGTGTCAAAAAATGGTGTCAACACATGCCCCCCAATTTCGGAGTATAAGATATCTTATGCACCGAAATTTCTTCTACTGCAATCTCCTCTTTCAAGAGGCCTGCACTACTTCCTTGACTATTGCACGTAAGCATTGCAAAGCCACTCCCACAATCTTTCGGCTTGTATCAAATATTTCCTTTTGCAGCCAACAAATTCATCGGCAGCGCTGCTCCCAGTGCACAAACTCTTCACTCAGCCTGCCGATGCCCCCCAAGTGTAACAGTTGAAACGCCAGGGCTCACCAAGTGCTTCTCCGAAGCCAAAATGCCCAAGGCCATCGACTCTAGTTACGCTATCGGCAACATATTGACATCTGCCGATGGATTCTCATATTTGTGCTTTGACCTTCACTTGCTTGATTGGAGATTTCTCCCTTTAAGGATTTTCATTGTGACACAAATCTTCTTGGCGTTCGCGCTGCATCCTCCTTCTTTAAGTCTTTGTAAGACCCTTGGGGCACCATTGAGGAAGCTTAGTTTTTCAAACAGGCTGGTACTGTTTCTCATTGCTTATATTTGCACCACTCCTTATGTTTGGATCCCTGGAGAATATATCTTCATCGGACACTCTTGCATTGGCCATCCCGTCAAGCTCCCCTTGGTTCCTTGGAAAATAATAGCCATGCTTGCCAAGTCTATCATGCACGCTGACCTTGCCCCCCAGCCGATCATGCACTGACTCCTTTTCTCTGATCGGCCTACCATAACTTGATGCCCGATCATCAAAACGGGGTTTCTTTTCTGACCGATCGGCAGGGTAGTACCCATTGCATTCAGGGCAATTATCGGCAGTGGGTAGCTTGATGCCTTCTTCCCAGCAATGAACAAAGAAGGGGCAACTCCAATGATTTTTATGCCGATGCCACTCTTGGCGCCTCTCTTCCTCCTGTTGCCGATGTTGCTCCTCCTGAGATCGCCTATAATCTTGCCGTGGCCACCTGTGCGTGATTACAACGCCATACGATGTATGCTTATGTCTCTTGGCGCTGCTGCCCTCATCGGCAACTCTCTTGCCCTTTCTGTCATCGGCAAACCCTCTTTCCTTCACTTCATGCACGGCTATCTGATGTTCATGATCTACCGATGCACTTTTCTTGACAACTTCCGATTTCAACACTTTAGTCTTTCCACTAGTTTCCACCATGTTATTTGGAAACGGGTGCTGGTCAATCTTCATCGGCTTCTGGGCTTTGGAATTCTCAAACTTAATTCGCCCAGACTCAATTTCTGACTGCAACTGCTGCCTAAAGACTTTGCAATCATTGGTACTGTGTGAAGTTGCATTGTGCCACTTGCAATACCTGATCCTTCTAAGCTCTTCGGCCGATGGAATTACCTGGTTAGGCGCCAGCTTAATCCGCCCTTCTTGAAGCAATAAATCAAACATCCTATCGGCCTTGGGATATCAAATGTGAACCTCTTAGCTTCTTTCTGGCCAAACGAACAAGATATCGGCTTCTTATCTTTTACCCATTCAGCAGCGCCGATACTTAGCTCCTCATCTGACTCAGAATCTTCCGTTTTCTTAGTCAAAGACACCTCTTTATCCCAATTTTCTCTAGGTTTGAAAACTTTGGTGTCTTGATCGGCAACCCTTTGCACAAGATGGCTCAAGCTTTCAAACTCTTGCGACGCGTATTTGTCCCTGATGTGCGGAAACAACCCTTGGAAAGCCAAATCCGCCAATTGCCGATCATCAAGTACCAAGCTGTAGCACTTGTTCTTCACGTCTCGCAGCCTCTGGACAAAGCTTTCCACCGATTCGTCATTACGCTGCCTAAACTTGACCAAATCGGTAAGCTTCTTTTCATGCACGCCCGCGAAGAAATACTTGTGAAATTGCTTTTCTAGATCGGCCCAAGTAATCACAGAGTTTGGAGGCAATGAAATAAACCATGTGAATGCCGATCCAAACAATGACGATGAGAACAATCTCACCCTTAGTTCATCTCTGCTGGTCGCTTCTCCACATTGAATAATGAAGCGGTTGATGTGTCCCATCGTTGACGTGTTATCTTGGCCAGAGAACTTGATAAAATCCGGCACCTTGTATCGATTTGAAAGAGAGATTAAATCGTATCCCGGAGGGTATGGCGTCCGATAAGAGTATGTGTTAACCTTGGGTTTAATGCCGAATTGTTCCTTCATCACTTCGGCAATCTTATCGGCCCAGTACGCATCCTGTTCTTGCCGACTCATTGGTTGGACGTTGATCGGCGGAGCCGGTTGATGCGCCCCTTCGGGTCTTGGTGGCAAAGCGCTTGAAGTAATTGGTGCATGCGCAGTACCAGTCATCTGAACATTATGCATCGGCTGATTGGCCGATGGGTAGCTTTGCACACTAATTGAATTATGTTATGGCATTACATTCATCGGTTGTTGTACCGATGCTCCACCTTGAGGGTTTGCCAAGTATTGATACCCGGGTTGTACCACCTGATGCTGAATTGGTGGTGGAGCAGTCCAACTAGGATTGTAAATCATCGACATATAATTCACCGATGGCTGATAGCTAACTGGAGCGTGTTGCTCCTGTATTCTGGAGCAATTAATAATTAGACTACCTTGAGGCCTTGGTACTCCAGTTTGAGGATTTGCCACAACCATAGGCTGACTCGTATTTGCAGGACCCTGCTGCATCGGTAAAGAACTTGCCGATGGTGGCATTAGAGGCATTTTAGGTATCTCCACCTGAAGCTCTTCTGACGGCAATTGCATACTTGGAGCAGACGTAGCATAATGCATCAAAAGATTCATCGGCTGCGAAGACATTACCGATGCCATAGGACCACTCCATGCTGTACTGTTACCCTAGATTAGATTGGAATCAACAAATGGATTTGGAGGCATACCGTATCCCCACCAGTTGACGGGAGTTGGCTGACTCTTAGCTGCGGGTCCTGACATTACCGATGCCACTAGATTTTTATTCAACAGAGTGACGTTTGCAGGGCTCAATCTTGGTGGCGTAGCCACATCGGCAGACGGATCCACAGGAGTGGAAGACGCCATTGGAACTGCCGATGGGTTTATAGATGCCGATCCAGGTTGATGATATGCTGGACCAATATAACGGGGTGCATGTCCTCCCTTGAAAGATTGCATGACAACATTGTATACAGTATTGGATAACACATTGGAGTGGCTAACTAATGCTTGATTTAAAGCAGAATTAACCATCTCTTGTAATTTACTAGGATTGACGTCGAAAGTGAACTGCCGCGGCAACAGCGGATCTTGCTTCTGGATGACTTCGCCGCTCCTATTGAGGCTGAAGGACTTCAGATACAACTGTTTGTATTCCTTCATAGCCTGCTCCATAGCCTGCCTCTGATCATCTCTCAGATTCGCTTCAGAGACTCGTATGACGTTGCTTGGATTGACTTCGGTATTATCACCCATAGCAGATGTATAATTGGTCCCACCGGGTGTGCCAAAAGAGGTGTTGACACAAAAAACGTCAGGATCTGCGAACACCTCGGGCTTATACCCGAATTTGATATCCAAAGGTGTGCCAGTCGATTTGACCAGTTAATCGACAAGGACGATAACTAGAACAAGATCTGAACGAGACAACGACGATGCGCCCGGATGTCAAGGCTCAAACTTGATCAGGATAACTAGAGTAGAGCTGAACGAGACGACAGCGATGCGCCCGGACGTCAAGGCTCAGGTTGCTCAAACGCGGAACTTGCAAGGGTTGACGGAGGTCGATGAGATGCAGCCAATCGAAACTTGAAGAACTCGTAGATAATTAAACCTAATGCGGTAAAGGTAAATTACTGATAAAGTAGATAAAAAAGTAATTGATTTGTATTGATTGGATTGGATCCCTTTTTACGTGGCCTTTGGGCACATATTTATACTTCCGTGTGGGGAGTTGTACATGGATACGACTCATACCTTCCTAAACAAACATTCTATTCTTAGGGAAATAACTGACTCGCGCAGGAGTCGGATCCAAATAGTAATAATATTTTCCTAAACAAACATCTCCATTTTTAAGGAAACAAACGACTCGTGCAAGAGTCGGACTCGAAATAAATCTATTAACACTGGCATGAAATTATCAGCTTCCATATCTATCTCCTTCACGATGAAACCTTCCATCGGCCGACTTCTTTCAATCCGCAACTTTCCCTCAATGTCATCGGCAACTTTCTGCTGACATCAGCTATTTCGCTTCTATCGGCAGCTTTCTATTCCCATCAGCAATCGCTCTTCGACAACATCTTCTTGCCTCCATCGGCAACATTCTCTCTACTCCCATCGGTAATCCGCTGACACCAGCCACGTTATCCTGCTTCTATCGGTAGCATCTACCATTCATCGACAGATTTCCATCTTCATCGGTAATACTTTCCTGTCGGCAACATTCCTGTTTCTATCAGCATCATCCCCTTGCCTTCATCAAGTCTCCCTACCTCCATTGACAACAAATCCCTGTCTTCATCAGCAACATTCTTGCCTTTATCGGCAATCTGACCGATAATATTCCGATGTCGATAAGGAACGGTAACTAGCCTTCTACCGGTCAGCACAATCCTTAGATCATATTGACACGTGTCAAAAAACGGTGTCAACAGAATTCCAACAACAGGATAGACACCGTGGGCAACCACTTGTACATACACACAAGTTGCTAGAACTCCGATAATGAGTGCAGCATGCAATGGATTTTGTACGTGCATTTTAGCGAAGAGATGGTGTGCATAGTAGTAACGGAGAAATGGATGTACAACTGGGGTTTATTTTATCGGCGGGTGACCGAGCAACCATGGCGTCATGCATCTGCAGTGCATTTGGCTGCATCTGCACGATTATTTACTCTCTCTTTTTTGTATATATAAAGAAAATTACAACATATAAGAAATATGATATCCTTGTTGTGCGTTTTTAATCATGGTATATCTTTACAAATTTGTCGCATTTCAAAGGCGGTCTTAATACCCGATGGGTGCATCATCAGACAAAATAAGTTGTGGAGCTCTTGGGACCACGAGACGAAACCAAACCATAATGCATGCGGTCGGCCCATGAGGAGTCCGGAGTCGGGTTGGCAACTCTTGGGCCATGGCTAATGGCAGCCCATGACTACTGGTATGAGTGGTAATAACCAGCCCAAGGCGGCTAGCTAACTGGGTAAACATATATAGCTGGTCAAACCAAACTAAACTAAACTAAACAGGAAGGAATATGCTTGGGTTGGTTGCTGCTGTTACCATCAGCCTGCCCAAAATCAAACGTTGCTTTAATTTTCTTGAGATTGACAAGTTGATAATCCAAAGTCAGAGTAAGATCACAATCAATGACAAAAGTAGAAGGTTTGGATCGCTTCAAAACTTGGCCGTTCCTCCCGGAATTGAAATCCCAGCCATTTGACCCCGGACGGGATGTGTGTGTGTATCTGTTCAACTTCGGTTGGTTGCGCTGCGGTTTCGACAAGTCAGCACGCGCGTACAGTCGGCTGATGCTTAGTGCAGGACCAGACAGCGGTTGACCATGCAAGTTTCGCCTGGACCGGACACAAGCTCTCTCCGCCCCCACAATGCAATGCAAGGAACGAAATAAAGACTTTACATATCTTCGCAAAAAAAGAATTTTACATATAGACATTTAAAATCTGTTCCGGAAATAAATCAGAGATAATGTAGTGTTTTTTTTACACTGTTACACGCACATTATATTGTTTAGGGGGGAGGGGGGCATTTATGTTTATTTGACTTATTAATCCTGAATCGATGCAGGCATGTATACTACAAAATCATGTAATGATATTTTTAGTTTCATCACGAGAAGTCCTCGTCGCCTTTGCTTGCTACAGTACTAGTCTATTAGCTCCTTAGAGTACTACTATATACTATAATGCCCGTGCTATCGTCATGACTTTATTTTAGGGATACACATAAAAATAACAGAACTACTAAACTATTTTGATATTTCGTCACATACATCGAGCATAACAAGACAATTAAGAGAGTATGTCATTCATTGCATCATTGATCTGTTCATATATCAATACACCATTTCAAGAAAAAGAATTGTCATCACTCTGCCAGTGAGATTTACCAGACCTTCAGACCTCAAAGCCTTGCGCTTGTCTAAGTAGATTTCTCCGGGTATAATATTTGTACGTTCATTTTCATTGCTAAAAGATTGCAGTACGAAAAATATCAGATTAGTCAACTTGGCAAAATCAACATATCAAGTATCATATTACTTTAACATGTCCTCTTAGCTCCATTTATTTAGAACATGAATGACAATAACACAGACTCATATCTCTTGACACACTGAGGTCTAAGTCAAAATTTATATCTACACTGGTATTGCGGCCTGAATCTGATACTGAAACTGTAATACAGCGTCATTTGGTTCTGAAGCTGATACTGAATGTGTCACGGAGTGTCTTGCCAGTATCGATGAGTCTTGATGAGGACAACTTCCAGTTGAACACACTTATCAGGTCTTGTAATAAAAGCAGTATATAGTAAAGTAAAAATTTCTCTTAAGGATATAAAAATCATGATCTTCTTAGTATAAATAATGGAAATGTCATTTAATAAAAAAAAGAACTACGGCAGTTAGCTTACTTCTGTCATTTTACAGATAGTTTCTCTGTCAGTTAGCTTATTTAACTATACTCCCTATGTATCCTAATTAGATGATGTTTTGAACAAGCTTTAAGTCAAACATTGAGAATATAAATCATCAATAACTTTTAATTTGTTGAGATTTCAAATGTGAAAATCATATGAATAGATTTGTCTTG
This sequence comes from Microstegium vimineum, assembly GCA_022036555.1. Lineage (NCBI taxonomy): Eukaryota > Viridiplantae > Streptophyta > Magnoliopsida > Poales > Poaceae > Microstegium > Microstegium vimineum. The sequence continues at coordinate 61,764,449 of CM039131.1, read as the reverse complement.
AAAATACTTTCATAAAAATATACATATATCATTATTCCATAAATATTTTTATAAAAACAAGAGGTCAAAGTTGTGTTTAGGAGACCGTGTCGCTGTCCAAAACGTCATCTAATTAGGATACAGAGGGAGTATGCCCACTTTACAGTTAGTTTTACTAAATAGAAAGTTGAAGAGAAAGTGGAATTCTAAACCGGAATTTGGCAATGCTAAAGTGAAAATGGCTTACAAAAAATGTTTAAAATGATTTCACACATGTTATGGGCAATCATTTCTCTGTCACTCTGATCTGGGCATGTGAGGGCAGTGGGTGGATCACTGATGTTGAGACCTTGAGCAGATGCTTGTTACAAGTCAGAAAGATACATTATTACATCCACAACAAAAAAGAAAATAACTTAATTAATTTCAATACCTACAACTACAGCAGATCATCAATCCTTAAGTTTATTTGTTCAAAGTTAATAAAAACCAAGATCTAATATGATTATATGAAGCATAAGTGAGTGCAGCTATATCTGAACATTTCGGATCATAATTTTTTTTCTAAGCTAAGATTGAGAATGGGTTGTTGACGGACATGCAAGACTGAAAACCAGTACACTACTATACTTCTATCTCTTGTGCTAATCTTAATTTACATGGCCAGAATTTCTCATTTTATATCAAAAGAAAGATAAACAATTGCTGAATTAAAGAAGCACCTCACCTAGGAGTTATTATTTAGCTATTCCTGGAGTTGAGTGCAGCACATCAGCATGTTTCGTGATCTAAAAAAGGAACATGGTGTTCTCTTCAACACGACCACCATGTATCACTGTATCAGTCATACTGGATGAAATAAATATTAAATATCTTAACAAGAACTGCAAGGGTAAACACAATATATGGTCGAATCAGAAGATTGAATACACAAATTTGAGAAGGATGTAGATCATCCAATGCTACTTGCTTGACAACTTATTCTGAGGGGCAGTAACATCTGTTCACATCAGCATGTAACATGTGTTTTTTTCTTCTAATTGTCAGGTCAACGGAACAAATTGCTTTACTATATGTTAAAAGGAAACATTGGCAATTCTGAAAGGTCATATGTTAAGATAAATGTTGCACAAGGTTAAATGTTGAGCCATGAAACTGCACGCCTTGCCTAGCAGTGCGGTGTTGCCGTCCTACATGCAGCAGCAGCTTGACGCGATCGATCGATGCCATGTGTGCACCCGCCCCCCATCAGCACCCTGGCCACCCAAATCCCACTCAAACTCCTGCACCCGCCCACCACCACCACCACCCAATGGACTCCTCCACTCCTGCCTGCGCTATCGCTGCCCGATGGACTCCTCCATTCCCACCCGTGCCACCGTCAAGCACCGGCCTGGGTGGCCGGCCTATGGTCCAAGTCAAGGCGGGCAGCCAGCCTGGTAAGAAGTTGTAGTTAACAAAATATACAATTCATCTGCAAAATCTAGGCAACTCATCCAAAAAATTGTTTATGCCGAACAAGCATTCAAATTGATCCATAGTCTAGTTAGGTGCTAATGGTTCAACCCACGATAAAGAAACAACCTTTTTGCCATAGCGAGAAAGGAAACAAAATCTCAATTCAGCCATTCAGGCAGTGGCAGTGGGGGGACTATATGATAACTTTAACAAAATAATAATAATTAAATTGTACTTGCTCTAGCACTTGCCAAGAACAATGTCATAGAACCTGGAAAATACAGTGAAAGCAATGTAGCTGACCTGAAAATCAATTTATTGGCATCAGTGAAAGCAATGTAGCTGCCCTGAAAATCGATTCAATGATCATGCTTAAAAATTCTCTTTAAAGCCAGATGGATAGTTGGATGAATGGAACGACATAGACAGACTAAGGAATTTCTCAAGAAAAATAGAGAAGGTAGATGTGCCCAAATAAAATTTTTGAGCTGAACAATTGCGACAAAAATTAAAGTAGGTAAATATTCTCACAAGCAGTGGAAGTGTTATTTCTACTATACCATTCGCTAAAAATTCTAATTTTCATTGGACAGACACTAATTGATAAAAAAACAAGGATCATAGTGCAACAGATATATCAGGTAACAAGTAAATGATATACCATTATCCACTTTAGGAACCCATCCTCCCCACTGGACCTGCAAAAATTGAGTTCAGCTTAGACAAAGTTAAACGACACGGTCTTGAAGGTACATCCTGTTCGAAAGAAGTTGATCCCGATCGTTGCCTGCATCCAAGGGGTAGCATGTACAATCAGAGGTTGTCAACAACTGAAGATCGATAGAGGGCAAGATGAAATGACAACCATTCAGGTCTCAGGAAGAGGCCTGAGATGGTCGTGTTGTATCCTGCACGCCGGGATTCAGTTGTCGTCGCCTCCTGCACACCACGAACCAGATACATTTCAGTTAATTGGGAAGATACATTTCCAACACAAGTAACACTCATGAGTCATGATCGAGATAATATAAAAGGAGCCTTTGATGTTTTTTCAGTTAATTATGAGCTGAGATGATTCGATCAATTTGGAGATCTTCCTTTTTACCATTAGACAATGCAGCATACCAACCTTGGACAAGTTGAGATGATTTGACCAATTTGGCTGCTTTGACTTCTGCTTTCAAACGTACGTTGATATTCTCGCCTTTTAGCTAGAAGGTCTTCCTTCATATCATTAGACAATGCAGCATACCTCTTCCGACTGCATTGGTTTTTACCTTGACGTTTTTCATGATACTCTAAAAAATGAAGCAAGCTAACTATCTGTTGACACAAAAAGCGTCAGGATCTGCGAATACCTCGGGCTTATATCCGAATTCAATGTCCAAAGGTGTGCCAGTCGATTTGACCAGTTAATCGACAAGGACGATAACTGGAACAAGATCTGAACGAGACAACAACGATGCGCCCGGATGTCAAGGCTCAAACTTGATCAGGATAACTAGAGTAGAGCTGAACGAGACGACAGGGATGCGCCCGGACATCAAGGCTCAGGTTGCTCTGTTGACACAAAAAGCGTCAGGATCTGCGAACACCTCGGGCTTATACCCGAAATTCGATATCCGGAGGCGTGCCAGTCGATTTGACCAGTTAATCGACAAGGACGATAACTAGAACAAGATTCAATCTAGACAACGGCGATGCGCCCGGATGCTGAGATTGAGGCTTGATCAGGATAACTAGAGCAGAGCTGAACGAGGCAACAACGATACGCCCAGATGCCAAAGCTCAGAGGTACTCCCACACGGAACTTACAAGGATTTGACGGAGATCAAGGTGATGCAACCCGTCGAAGCTTGAAGAACTCGTTGATAAGCTATAACTAATGCAATAAAGGGTAAATTGTGATAAAAGTAGAATAAGAGTAAATTGATTTGATTGATATTGGATTGATTTTTTTACACGCAACCCTTGGGCACATATTTATACTCCCGCATGGAGAGTTGTACAAAGACACGACTCGTATCTTTCCTAAAACAATCTCCTATCTTTAAGGAAACTGACCCGCGCAGGAGTCAGATCTAAAATAACAATATCATTTTCCTAAACAAACACACCTATTTTAAAGGAAAACAAACGACTCATACAAGAGTCAGACTCAAACTGCTATAATAATACTGGTATAAAATCACCAGTTTCCTTATGTCTTTCCTTCGATGAAAACTTTCCATCGGCAGATCCCTTCAACCCGCGACTTCCTTCTTTGGCCACCGGCAATCCTCCGCTGACATCAAGCGCTAAGTCACCCTGTACTCATCGGCACCCCATGCCCATTGGCAATATTTCCCGATCGGCAACCTTGTACTGGTAACTTGTCTTCACCAATCAATCCCTACCAGCAATCGGCATCGGCATCGGCAACATCTCCTCATCGGCAATCGGCATCAGCAACTTTGCAATCGCCCTCTGGTGAGCCATTCAACTCCTATCGGCAACATCTGAGGCTTCTGGCTTCCATCGGCAGCACACTTAGTCTTTCTGCAGCATACTCCCATCGGCAATACTGACTCATGACTTCCCGATGCCGATGGAAAACGACTGTTGATCAACACAAGTCTTAGCTCATTTGACACATGCTGAAAAACGGTGTCAACACATGCCCCCCAGTTTCGGAGCGTATAATACTTTACGTGCCGAAATTCTCTCTACTGTAGCCGTTACCTTCAAGATAAATGCACGACTTCCTCGATCTCCGCGCGCAGAACCGCAATTTATTAATAAAATCCCTCGATTGTAGCACAAACAGTTGCAAACCTGACAATATCTCCTTGATCATCGCGCACATCCACCGCGGGCCTCTCCACATTCCTGCACAGTGTGAACCAAAATCCTAAAATGCCCCGAGTCCACTTTCACTTTCACATCTTCTGCCTTCTTCAACCTCCGGCGGCGCCTCCGAAGAACCCGAGCTCAAGCAACAGTACTCTCCCCAATCCTAGGACGAACTGCAAGAACTCCTTCAGCTCCAATGGCAATCCAAGTCGACATCCCTAAGGTAAATCCACTTTTCTCCTCATCCAATCTCCTGCTAATTCCTTTTCCCGCATGAATCCAGAATCTTCCCCTTTCCTTTTCTGATTCTTTCCTTTCTTCTCCTTTTGAACCCTAGGAACTGTACAACAAGGTAGTGATCCCTCTTGAGCAGTCCAGCTTCACTTGCCTAGGTCCAATGGGAAATCCTAACCCTAGCTATCTGATCAATGCGGAGACCAACCGGATTCCATTCAGGTCTGAATGCTTCGGTTTAGGATTGTGGAAAGACGCCTTCCGTTCATGGCCCAAACCCACCAAAGGGTGGAAGAACTGGTACCTTAGGGTCGCTAGAACACAACAAGTGTATTGGTCAGAGCGCAACTTGGATCAGTGTATCAGGCTCTCCATTACCGATATGGAGAAGAACGAGAACATGCTGATGGCGGCCTCCTACTTCTGGTCTGACACCATTAACGCCTTCTTATTCCGACACGGACCAGCCACCCCTACCCTTGTCGATGTCCATATATTGACCGGCCTGGACGTCTCCTCTGCCGATACCTTCACTTTGTTCAATAGGAAAGCCGAGTACAAAGTGAACACTCGGAATATCGGCGGCTGTGAAAGGATCAAGATGCCCAAGAGGGCGGGGGGTGAATTGGACTATTTTTAATTTCTAAACAAGAATTAAACCTATAAAGAGCCAATTAACCCCCTAGTGCCTACCGCTTGTGTGTCCTAGCTAGAAAGCGGTAACAAGGCAAAGGAAAGCGAAAACTTCCTACACAATTCTAGTATGAATTGAAAGACAAGTGCGGAAAGTAATGCGGTAATAAAGAGCTAGGGAAAGAGATGCTTGACACGGCGATGTTTTGCCGAGGTATCGAGGAGTCGACACTCCCCCTAGTCCTCGTTGGAGCACCTCGCAAGGTATAGCTCCCCCTCAATCCCACGCAAGGGATGAGTGCTCTCTACGGGCTGATTCTTCGCCACTCCGGCTCGGTGAATCGCCCACAACCGATCACAACGTCGATGAAGAAGGGCCGCCGACAATCTTCCGGCGATCACCTTCCTCCGAGCACCACCGGACCGTCTAGGTGATGTCGATCACCAAGAGTAACAAGCCTCGATCTTCGCTTGACTCACTCAAGCTTCACAACTAGAGGATGCACACTTGAACTCTTGGATGAACTAGAGAGAGGATGGATGGATTCACGAATCACACTCTCTCTCTAGGGCTCTTGCTCTCTTCCCAACCTTCTCAACAAACTCAGCAACTCAAATGAGCAAAGGCAAGGTGGGAGAGAAGTGGGAGGGGCTATAAATAACCCCTCAGAAAACTGCCTCGGGCTGGCAACTTAAGTTGGCGACGGACGGTCCGTCGCATGCCCCAACGGCTAGTTCTGTTCATAGTTTGGGCGACGGACGCTCCGACGCCTAGGCGACAGACGCTCCGACGCCCTGCCCAACGGCTAGTTCTGACACACTGTTCCCAGCGACGGACGCTACGTCACTGGGGCGATGGACGCTCAACCCAGCGTCTGACGCTGCACTTTGGCTCGGGCTGAAAAACACCCTCTCTAGAAGGTCCACGGACGCTCTTCTAAGCGTCCGACGCCTGACCGACGGACAGCGTCCGACGGACCCTGAAAGACTTAGCCAGAAAACATCTCCACTGGAAGGTCGACGGACGCTGTGGACTCAACCACCCAGCGTCCGACGCCTTTGTCCGACGCGACGGACAGCGTCCGACGCCTCCGTCAGGAGCGTCCGACGCCCAGATAACAGTTCTATCAACTTTGTTTTTCGCCGCGATGAATATGGAAGTTGTTCTAGGCTATCTTACGGTCACCATAGGCTTGCTTAGATCTAAGGAAGTCAAGTGTGCATCACACCTAAGTCATGAAGCTTTCCTAAGTCAAGCTACTAGTCTCAACCCCTCTTAATAGTACGGTCAAAGATAAAAAGAGAAGCCCTATCTATTTCTAAGTGCCCTTCATCACCTTATGGCACTTAGCCTATCATTCTAGGGTCTTCATCATGTCTCCTTGAAATCCGAAACGATATCTATCTTGGGGGCTAAGTGATGACCATAAATGCCCATTCTTGTTGATCACTATGGCTAAGCTACGCATAGCTTCTGCAAAACACACGTTAGCCATAATAATCTCTAATTATCGTTAATCACCGAAACCAACTAGGGCAATGATTCTTTAATCTCCCCCTTTTTGGTGATTCACGACAATAAACACCTCGAGTATGGATAAGAGTTATGATTTAGACTTTATGGTGACTTGGAATGGTTGAGCAAGGGTTAGTGAATTTGTAATGAAGCATACTTGCTCACCCAAGCCAAATCACACATCATGGTACTCATAGATATGAATGTAAAAGGGAGTACCTCATGATATTCTCATGAGATGTATCGGAGTATAGCGCGGAAGCTCAATTGTCATTTAAGCATAGAGATATATCATGAAACATGAGACAAGTCACAAGATATATTAGTGATAATCAAGAGTTTGTCACATCCAACCATATAAACATCAACCAAAGTATTCATCACATCACACATATAAACAAATGCATAAAAGTAGACATAATGAAAGAGTACGGGGGAAATTAAGCATACAAAGATCCAAATCCCGATCCAAATCCCTCCCCCTAACTCTATACTCGACCCTGTCTCCCCCTTTGGCGTCTAGCACCAAAAGCTAAGCATCTGGGGCTGGAGAAGAAGGTGGAGGAGCTGCAGCCTTGCGATCGAGCATGATGAAGTCCTGAAGATCTGACTCGTCTGACTCATCATCTGCCTCGGCCTCTGCAGGTGTAGGTGCAACTGGAGTGACCTCTGGAGCTGCTGGCTCAACGAACTCCCCTGAGGCTCAGCTGGTGCCTCTGACGGTCCTGCCTCTGTAGTAGCGGGCCTGGGGACCCGACGAGTGAAGACCCGAGGCGAAGGGGACGGTGTCACTGCTAGTGCAACAAGTGACACTGCTGCTGCAACCTCTGCGGGCTGAGTCTGAGCTGGAGAGGAGACTGCCACTGTAACTGCCTCATCTGCTAATGAGATGGCATCTGTCTGAACTGCAGCTGGAGGAGTGGTAACTGTCTGCGCGGACTGCTCAGGAGCGATCTCTGACGAGGCAACTGAAGACAGGTGAGTGCCCGTCGCCGGAGGATCTACTGCAACCTTTGGAGCTGGTGAGACTAGCTGAGATGCTCCTGGGGAGTCTTCTCCCGTGATCTCCAAGTAAGAAGCTGACAGATCTCTCGAGGCCTCAGCTATGGTAGTTCCCCGGATAGGAGTGAATCCTATCTGAAACTCTCCGGGCGAAGCTAACCAAGAAGACACCTGGGTCCTCGTAGACTGATACGCGGGAGAAGCTAGTGCCTGGAACGGAGGAGTAGTTGGTGCCTGACTCTGCTATCCTCCGGACGGTAACGCTGGAGTCGGAACCACAACTACTGGAGGCTGCTGTGGAGGTGAGGTGAACTGCTGTTGCTGCGAGACTCCGGGCAATTGAAACTGAGGAGTGGAAGTCTGCTGGGGCGTCTTCGTCAAGATACTGAAAGAGCCCTGCCCCTATCACAAGGGACCGGCCAACCACAGCCTCGAGGACTGTCGCATGCTCAAGAAATACTTCGACTCTCTTGGCCTCAAGAAAGACAACAAGAAGGAGGATCTACAAGACGGGGGCGATGGCAAGAACAGGGGCTTCCCCGAGATTCACGACTACTACATGATCTATGGGGGACCCTCGACGCGACTCAGTGCGCATCAGCGCAAGAGGGAGCATCGAGAAGTTTTCTTCCGCTCGAGCCCAGGCCCCTCGATACCTCCACTGGTCCCACACGCCGATGATCTTCGACCAGAACGACCACCCCGAGCACGTCCCCAACGCAGGGGTCTACCCACTCGTCATCGACCCGATCATACTCAACACCCGCCTCACCAAGGTACTTATGGATGGGGAAAGCAGCCTCAAGATCATCTACGCCGAGACCCTCGACCTCCTGAGGATCCCAAGGACCATGCTCCTGCCCAGCGCGGGGGGATTCCACGGGATCGTTCCAGGGAAGAAGGCACTCCCGATCGGCTGCGTCAAGCTACCCGTCTGCTTCGGTACCCCCTCAAACTTCCGGAAGGAAGACCTGACCTTCGAGGTGGTCGCGTTCCATGGCATCTACCATGCCATCATCGGTCGACCGGGTACGCAAAATTTATGGCGATCCCGAACTACACCTACCTCAAGCTAAAGATGCCAGGGCCCGAGGGAGTCATCACCGTCGACACCTCCTACAAGCACGCTTACGACTGCGATGTCGAGTGCGTGGAGAACGCCGAGGCGGTCGAGGAGTCAGCCATCCTTGCGGCCCTCGACGACTTCTCCAAGGAGATCCCCGACCCCAAGCGGTACGCCGGCAACTTCAAGCCTGCGAAGGACACCAAGACCATCCCGCTCGACCTCGGCCACGCGGATGGGAAGGCACTGACGATTAGCGCCACCCTCGAGCCCAAATAGGAAGCCGTGCTCGTTGACTTTCTCCGCGCGAATGCTGACGTGTTTGCGTGGAGTCCCTCGGATATGCCGGGCATTCCGAGGGATGTCGTCGAGCACTCCTTGGACATCCGGGCCGGATCCAAACCGGTGAAGCAACGGCTGCGCCGCTTCGACGAGGAGAAGCGCAGAATCATTGGGGAGGAGGTCGACAAGCTTTTGAAGGCCGGATTCATCAAGGAGGTACATCATCCCGAGTGGTTAGCAAATTCTGTACTTGTCAAGAAAAAGAATGGAAAGGATAGGATGTGCGTAGACTACACTAGTTTAAATAAAGCATGTCCCAAGGTTCCTTTTCCATTACCACGTATCGATCAAATAGTAGATTCCACTGCGGGATGTGAAACTCTCTGCTTCCTTGATGCGTATTCTGGCTATCACCAAATAAAGATGAAGGAGTCCGATCAGCTCGCGACTTCCTTCATCACCCCCTTTGGCATGTTTTGCTACCTCACTATGCCCTTCGGTTTACAAAACGCCGGGGCCACATATCAACGATGCATGCTCCATGTCTTTGGAAAACACATAGGGCCGACCGTCGAGGCCTACGTTGATGACATCGTGGTCAAATCCAAAATAGTCGGGAACCTGGTCGGGGACCTTGAAATCGCGTTTGGGTGCCTCAGGGCAAACCACATAAAGCTAAACCCAGAGAAGTGTGTCTTCGGGGTCCCTCGAGGCATGCTCCTAGGGTACATAGTTTCCCAACGTGGGATCGAGGTAAACCCTGAGAAGGTAACCGCAATCACTACGATGGGCCCGATCAACGACCTTAAGGGCGTACAAAGGGTCACGGGTTGCCTCGCCGTTCTCAGCCGGTTCATCTCACGGCTCGGAGAGCAGGCACTACCCCTTTACTGCCTCCTAAAGAAAACAGAACACTTCACATGGACCGTCGAGGCCGAGGAGTCGCTCTCCAAACTCAAAGCCTTACTCACCTCGCCTCCTATCTTGGTGCCCCCAAGCCCAGCCGAGCCCCTCTTGCTCTATGTTGCAGCAACTACCCAGGTAGTCAGCACTACCATAGTAGTCGAGAGGGCAGAAGATGGACACACCCTGCTGGTGCAGAGGCCCGCCTACTTCATAAGCGAGGTGCTCTCAGAAACCAAAATGAGATACCCCCACATTCAGAAGCTGTTGTATACCATCGTTCTCACTCGGCGCAAGCTCCAACACTATTTCCTGGGCCACCCGGTTACTGTGGTCTCGTCTTTCCCCCTCGGGGAGATGATCCAAAACTGGGAGGCATCTGGGAGAATCGCAAAGTGGTCGGTCGAGCTCATGGGGGAAACTCTCTCCTACGCCCCTTGGAAGGCCATCAAGTCTCAGGTATTGGCAGATTTCATTGCAGAATGGACCGATACTCAACTACCCCTGGCGCAAGTTCAGACCGAGCTCTGGACCATGTACTTCGACGGATCGTTGATGAAGACGGGGGCAGGCGCCGGATTGCTTTTCATATCACCCTCAGGTGTGACGGAACCATCCAAATTATAAGAGATCAAGTACCAAAGTAGCTGATTTAACTGCCACTTAAAGCACTTGAGCCCATATAATCCTGGTAGTCCGGAAATCTCGAAGGATTTCTAACAATCGAGGATCGCACAAACTCAGGTATGCACATTCGAACAAGCCACAATAAACCGAAAATACTTGAAATACGAATAAAGTTATTACAACACTTTGTTCCAAATAAAAATAGTACTTACGCCACAACACCTGTGGCCGAATAAAACATTGTTTGAAACTTTGAACCCAAAGTTTTACTCCACACTAAAATCATTGAAAGATAGGGGTGCCCACGAGGTCGTGTCCGACAACAACAAAAGATGAGCTAGTAGAAGACCTTGCCCAAGGCCTACTCCTCTTCTCGTTCGAAAGGATAGAGACAATGCTTACAATAGCCGAAGTATACTTGGCCATCTGCAACAAACGGGATAAACCCTGAGTATGGGAATGTACTCAGCTAGACTTACCCGTCTAACTGAAAATAAAGACTCCAAGGATATGCAAGACTATTTATGTGGAGCTGGGTAAACTTGCTTATTGCAGAAAAGCGAACAAGATGAAACTAAAGATTAGAGAACAACCATTTTCCATCCTATTATTATCTCTAGGTTTGCACCTGTACTAGAGCACTCACTTGATCTAATCAAACAATATAATAAAACCATATCCAATTCCTTTATCAACATTTAGTAGAACCATTACGATGTCACATGGAGTTGTACCGTAGTGAAGCTCAGCATAATCCCCCATATCCAGTGGGGGGCGGCAATTCGAATCGATATACAACCAGCTGGCAAGATTACCTTTAACACACGCCCACACTTTCTCCATCGGGTCCATGCATTGGGTTACCGCTCAACAAAGTCCAGGTGGTAACCGCCGCGATCTCAGAGTAGTCCACCCAATTGTAGAAATCAGTTGGCCACCACGGGGCAGGTCGTATCTACAAACTAGAGGGTGCTCACAGTAGGCTGAGAGTCGGCCCGGACAGTGTTTACTCGGCTTCGGGGTCGATACTCACAACGGCCCCTATGTGAAAGGGCGCATTCAAAGATGTCAGAGGGCCACCATCATATACAAACCTATACGATCCAACGGACGGACTGCCCCCAAGTCTAAACCACTTGGTGCACTTGCCTTCCAGTTGATCGCATTCATTACTACCATTGGTTCTTTCCACGATAACAAATATAACCAATCATGATAGTATTACCCCCAAGGGATAATACGAAACATAAACATAAAAGTAACCATTTATTCTAAGCAGGCTAAGCGACTGCTTTTACTTTTAATAAACAGGGTAACAAGGTAGGTAAGACAATAATCAAGGAAGGTAATGCATCAATTGGGATTCAAACAACTCCTGTCACCTAATGCATCACAGTATAAAATACTCAAGTAGATTAATTGTAAATATTGGGAGGCTTAAGGATGCTCCGGGGCTTGCCTTGAGTGAAGGTGGAGGGCTGGTGGTCAAGACACTCGGGGAGGTTAGTGTCGAGCTCGTGGTAATCCTCGTTTAGCTCCTGTACCTCCTGGACTTCTGTCTCTATTGGCTCCTGATGTTCCTCCACGGATCCTAAATGATTGCAATGCATAAATTAAGTAACTGGATGATGCAGGGATGATGTTTGAACAAGATTTAGCACACTAAAAAAGATTCTAAGCATTTAACCAATTAAATTACCACAGAGCCACTTAGAACTACAGCTACTAGCTAACAAGGTAAAACATGCTATAACTTATTTTTAGCAGAATCTATACTTAAAAACATATTTATCAGGAAGGTTCCATGATTTGTACATGCACATGTTTACCACAGAAATTAATCTAAGAAAACAGCAGAAACACATTTTAATAGATGATAAATAAAACTTACACGGAAACATGGCATGTTATATTTTTCCTAGCTTCTACACAGGATAACAGAGCTAACCTAACAAGTTCACATTTTTATTTGACCATATTAAGCAGGAACACAATTAACTCTGATATAAGCATAAAATAACTAATTAAACATTAGTACTGAAGACATTCTCCAAAATCATTTTTATACTTTTAACAGAAAGATCATAACACATAGATTCTAACAAAACAGATTTCACCACTTTAGGATTTACCAAACTCTAGATATAAATTAAACAAGCATTAACACATTACTGAAATAAGAAAAGAATTTCATTTCGGAAACTAGCTCGATACACGCAGAGGCGCGCAGGGCGACTGATAAGCGGGACCCTCGATCAACTCGAGGTCCATCTACCGTCGAGCAGGGAACAGAGGACGGCGCTGACTAGCGCGTTCTCGCCGGCGGTGAGGTCTCCGGCGGTGGGGTTGGGTGTGCTAGGCTCGGGATGATGACGCGCATCCACTGGTGGAGTTGGTTGAACCGGCGCGACCGTGAAAGTGGTCGGCGGCGTGCGGTGGCGGTGCAGCACGGCGGTGTGACGCGGCGAGGCGATCACCGGCGATGCGAGGCTTGGTGCAGGACTGTGTGAGCATCGTGGTGATGTGGTGAGTGTGGTTCGAGGGTTGGTCGAGCCGGAGGGGCTCTGTGGAACCCTGGCCACGTGCAAGCTCCGCGGCGGCGGCAATGGCGCATGGCCAACTGTGCTGTGCTGATACAGGGTGAACTAGAGCTAGGGAAAAGGTGTTCTCACCTCTGCTAGCTCTGGTGAAGCTTCCACAAAGATGGAGGCGTCGAAGGCGAGACGGTGAGGAGGTGAACACTGGACGGTCAGTGCGGTGGCGACTCGGGACCGAGGAACGGTGGAGGCGTTCTGGCGACTGGAGTGCTCGGCTGGTTAAACAGAGGTGAGCAGCGAGTGTGCAGGGCTAAAGCGAAAGCTAGAGCGAGATGGATCGAGCAGAGAAGCTCGAATGGTGGTGTATTTGAGAAGGGGGCGCTTGCGATGCTCGGAGCTCTCGGCGCGACGATGGCAGAGAAATGCGAGCGAGTGAGCGAGTGAGGATGAGCGCGGACGGGTGTGGGAAGTAGAGGAGGTATAGGCACTCCACTTTGCACGGTCAAGGCCGACCGACGCGGCCAGTGGGGCCATGACGTGATAGTGCGGCGGTGGCAGCGGCGCTGGCGTGTTTGCGGTGTGTGGAAGCAGAGCAGGACTTGGTCGACGCGCCATTAGCGCGGATTCGCGTTCGATTGCGAGTGTGACGAGGCGTGGAGCTGATCGGACGCGGCACTGCGGCGGCATTATTGCGAAACGACGGCGCGGCACGCGACAGTGCGGCTGGCAGGTCTGCGGCGGCGAAGCAGGGCGTCAGCGGCGGGAAAACGGTGCAGGCTCGGTCCTAGCGCCGTTAACACGGGCGCGAGCGCGGACGCGACTGAGACAGAGCGAGTGGCTGTCGGCGGCAGCGATGTCGGTGCAGGGCCACAGCGGCGGCGATGGCGTGTTCGACATCCGCGGTCAGGCATCGTCGGCCACGCGGCAGACGACGCCGACGTACGGTTCAGCCGCGGTCGGGCGAGTGCGCGCGGGTGTGCGCGGCACGTGTGCTGTGCGACGCGCGGGTGAGCGCGCGGGACGGGGGTCGATGTCGAGGGGAGGGTCGATTGGCTGATCGAGCCTCCGACTCGGGGGTCATTCGTTCGACCCTATGCCCGTCACTCCGAGGGGTCGAAGTCGAGGGGGGTCGATCGATGGGATGATCGAGCCTCCGGCTTGGGGTCGTTCGTTCGACCCTCGGTCCGTCCCTTTCTCAAGCGGGGGTCGAGGCCGAGCGGGCCGAAAGTAGTACTCGACCTGTTCCGGTCCTGATTTCCTTTTCCCATTTTCTTTTATTAGATTCAAACTGAACTTGCTTCAAAACAGTTTAAAAAACTCCAAACTAAGTTTTGACACTTAAACCAAAGTTGTTCAGAATATTATTCTCTACCTTTTTCATGTAGATCATAAATTCTAAAAACCATTAGTCCAAGAGTTGAGGATAAAAAAAACTTATTTAAGCAAATTAGGAAAAGAATTACTTTAATTCTTTAACAGATAAAATTAAGCAGGGTAACTATCATAAAGCAAACCATACTTTACTCTAAGCATAGCAAGGTTTAGCTAAACAGATTGATCGCAAGATTGAGCACAAAACACTTATTCAATTCTAGTTTCCAAAACATATAACCACACACATGAAATGATAGCATATGCAAACATGAATGCAAAGAAATGCTTGTGCTTAGTGGTTAACGATGATCCTAATGGAAGCTTGACACAGGGTGTCACATCAGGGGTCCAGATGCGCTACATCATCCACCTCCACTTCCCTGCCTCCAACAACGTAGCCGAGTACGAGGCCCTTGTCAACGGTCTGCGCATTGCCATTGAGCTCGGGGTTCGACGCCTCGACGTTCGAGGGGACTCGCGGCTTGTGATCGACCAGGTAATGAAGGCCTCGAGTTGCCACGACCCCAAGATGGAGGCCTACTGCAAGGAGGTCCGAAAGCTCGAGGACAAATTCTACGGCCTCGAGCTCAACCACGTCGCCCGCCGGTACAACGAAGCCGCTGACGAGCTTGCCAAAACCGCATCCACTCGAGGTACAGTCCCTCCCAACGTATTCTCGAGGTACATTCACAAGCCGTCCGTCGACCTAGGCTCGGGGGCTCCCGCCCTCGAGCAAGGGATCGACCCTTCCTCCTCGACCGATCCTCCCTCGAATGGAGGAGAGGTCATGGAGATCGACGAGACAACCGCAACACGAACCCCCTCGACGGACTGGCGCACACCCTACCTCGAGTATCTGATACGGGGCGAGCTCCCAGAGGACCGCACCGAAGCCCGACGCATAGCCCGATGCGCCAAAACCTACGTCTTGTATGGGGATGGCCACGAGCTGTATCGACGCAGCCCTACTGGTGTACTTCAACGCTGCATCACCCTCGAGGAGGGGAGGGCACTACTGAAGGACCTACACTCGGTGGCTTGCGGCCACCACGCGACACCAAGAACGCTGGTAGAAAGCGCCTTTCGACAAGGCTTCTACTGGCCGACAGCCGTCGTCGATGCTACCAAACTCGTTCGATCTTGCAAGGGATGCCAATTCTACGCCAGACAGACCCACCTACCCGCCCAAGCTCTTCAGATGATACCCATAACTTGGCCATTCGCAGTATGGGGGCTCGACATGGTCGGCCCCCTGAAGAAAACCAAAGGTGGCCACACCCACCTCCTCGTGGCCATAGACTAGTTCTCGAAATGGATCGAGGCTCGACCCATCACCAGCATTCAATCTCGACAAGTTGTGTTGTTCTTCACCGACATCGTCCACCGCTTCGGGGTCCCCAATACCATCATCACTGACAACGGCACGTAGTTCACTGGCCAAAAGTTCTTGGACTTCTGTGCCCACCACAACATCAAGTTGAACTGGTCTGCAGTCGCCCACCCTCGAACTAACGGCCAGGTCGAGCGTGCCAATGGTATGGTTTTGCAGGGCCTCAAGCCAAGGATCTTCGACCGTCTAAACAAACACGGCAAGAGATGGGTCGATGAGCTGCCCTCTATCCTATGGAGTCTCAGAACGACACTAGGTCGAGCCACGGGGTTCTCCCCGTTCTTCTTGGTCTATGGGTCCGAGGCCGTCCTCCCCACTGACCTCGAGTATGGGTCCCCTCGACTAAAGGCCTACAGCGAGCAAGCCAACGCAGCAGCCCGAGAGGACTCCCTCGATCAGCTTGAGGAAGCCCGGGACGTGGCCCTCTTCAAATCGGCAAAGTACCAGCAGACGCTGCGGCGCTACCACGACAAGCACATACGCAAAAGGGACCTCGAAGTCGGCGACCTTGTATTGCGCCGTCGACAAAGCAACAAGGGGCGTCACAAGCTGACACCACCTTGGGAAGGATCCTTCATCATGGTAGAGGTGCTAAAGCCAGGGACTTACAAGCTAAAGAACGACAAGGGAGAGATCCTCACCAACGCATGGAACATCGAACAGCTACGTCGCTTTTACCCCGAAGGCCTCGAGGCCTTGTACATTATGTACATTATGTACATTTATCGCATTATGAATGAATAAAATGTTCTCGAAATACATTTCACATTCGTTCATAACTCTAAGGTAGCCTCGACTCTGCTCTGGCAAAGTCAAACCTCCCTCGGGGGCTGACAGGGGGGACCCCCCTCCTAAGCTCTCTAAAAACCCGAACATTTTTTCGAAACTCAGCCTTCTCTTTCCACCTTTGCCCCGAGTACGCTTCATGGCTAAGTAAAAAATGCCTCGAACTCCCTAAGGGTCGAGGGTCGTCGAGACGGGGACTCTCCTACGCCTCAGGGCTATGGTACCCCCACTCGCTCCCCCTCCAGGGATACGAGCGTGCGTCAAATACTTAGTCCACAAGCAATGACTCAGGCAAAGAGAAATAGAGACAACTCGAGAAATAAAAACACCCAGATGCATCTCGAATAAAATGCATTAAAGTTAAGAAGCCCCCAGGGGCTCGACATCATATTGTCACAAAAGCTAATCTATTACATGGACCTTCTTGTCCAGATTTGGCTCACAGGCCTCGACTACTCATCGTCATCGCCGTCCGGCGGGGGAAGCACCTCGGCCTCGAACAGCTTCGCCAACTCACCGTCGGGCACCTCTGCGGCGTCGATCAGCTCATGGCATCTCGCCATGTTTGCTTCATCGGTCAGCCCTGGGTCGACGACAAAGCCGCTGGCGACGACGTCGAGGTCATAGTTGTAGCCAGAGCGGACGACCACGAGCGCCCGCTTCACGCCTATGTGAAGGGCAGCACGGACCTGCTCCATCACTTCACGGGTCGCGGCAAAGAGCCGGTGCAAGAGGGAATCTCCACGCACGTCTCCCGCGACCGGCAGCTCCGGCTCGACACCCATGCCGTCGCAGAAGGAGGAGATGGCATCCCCAAGCCTCTCGTTCAGGCTTGTCTCCGCCCCGAGGAGGTTCTGAAGACTGGTCAGATCCTCATGGGCTCGAGCCTTGTCCCCTTTGAGTTCTGCTAGAACAAATAGAGGGCTCCTTCAAAACCAAAAAGCAGGGGAAGGGTCGAAAACAGGCAAGTTTAATAATATCTCTAAAAAACTCACCTTTGGCGTGTGCTTCTAGGGTGACGTAGTCCTACTCAGAGGAACCTCGATGATCTTGCTAGTACCATCGAGGGCCCTCTTCTGGTTAGCCGCCACCTCCCCCAGAGCGGCGATCTGGGCTCGAGCCTTCTCCTCCGCGACACCAAGCGCATCGCGGTCGCGGGAGACGACGTCGATATCCAATTCGAGCCGCCAGACCCGCTCTTCGAGGGAGGCGCGGTCGGTGCCCGCCTGCTCCAAGTTGGCCTCGAGCTGCCGGACCTGCTCCGCCGTTCGAGCCAATTCCCCCCTCAGCAAGGTGGCCTCCTCCTCAGCCTTATGTCGGGCTTCCTGGGCAACCTCCTTGAAGGCGGCCTCGGCCCTCGACTGTGCCCGGGAGGCCTCCTACTGAGCGGCCTTGGCCCCCTCCCGCTCGGTGGCTGCCTCGACCTTCGCCTGGGTTGCCTCGGCCTCCACCTTCTCCAGCGAGGCACGGAGGATGGGGAGCTGACTCCACTGCTCCTGCGCCCAGAGGATGAACTGGGACTTATCGTACGACCTCGCCCTCAACACCTGACAGGGATAAAGAGGAAGGTCATCAGAAAAGAACAGCAAAATGACCCAAGCAAGATCAGAGAGAAAACGAGGCTTAGTTCCATCCCCCGGTACAAATCCGCGGAAGCGACCTCCGCCGACACGTGTACCACATGGGCAAGCCACGCCCGGAACTCCTCCAGGTGCTCCCACTCCCCGAGCTCGGCTTGATCATCGAGCTTGAAGAAGGTGCGCCCTGGGTCTTGGGGGTCGGCCAGCTCGAGGGGCTCCTGCCCCCAGAACTTGCTGCGGCGGTCGATCCTCTCCTTGACCTCCCACATGATGCCCTGGCGCATCTCGAGGTTACCCCCGTGGAGCATCACCCGCTCCGCCAAAGTGGGGAAGGAGGTCCCCCCCCGGAGCCGGGCACTCCTGGCCTCAGAGTCATCTTGCAGGGCCGCCGCTGGCCCCTCTGGGTCATCGCCTCTAGGCGGAAGAGGTCCCCCCGTGAGAATAACCCTGCGCAGTGAAGAAAACACACGTTAGCACCCAATGTCGCAGGCTCACCGCGGTACCCTCCCTCCACGTCGACTAAGTTAGGGGGCGGAGCACCTCGAGCAGACGGCTGCCCGACTTCGACGACAGGCCGAGCAGCCGCCTCGGACATTGTCACGTCCGCCGCGCTACTTCCCTGCAGCGCCACGACAGCCCCCTCCGGCTCCGACCGAGGAATTGTCACCACCACCATCTCCGCCGCCGTCGCTGTCTCCGCCGCGAGCGTCGCCTCGAACTCCTCGGCCCGTCCTCCCTCCTCGGCAGGCTCAGGGAGCGGCGCCGAGGCCCCTTCAATAGGGGTCTCCATCGACGACGACACTTCCGGCGAAGCGACAATCTCTCCCTCCTCTTCCCGCGCCTTCTCCTTGCGCTCGCGCCGCTGACGTGCCTCCCACAACGCGAGGTTCTCGGGCCACCACTTCGGCGTCGGGCGCTCCAGCGTCTCTTCATCACCGGCGGAGCTCAAGTCGACCACCTCCATCTCCACGACGGCTTGGGAATCAACCTCCTCAACCATGGCCATCGTCAACACCGGCTCCACGCCTTCCGAGGCTGCTGGTGCGCCCCTCTCTGACGGGGTGGTGAGCACGGCCTCGACCGCCGCTCCGACGGACCCCGCCGATGCGACGGGTCGACCCGCCTCTTCCTCCGCCCGAGTTCGCTCTGCAGCGGCTTGCGCCTGCCCGCGCCCTATCGCCTCCCGCGCCTTGGCCGCCCACGCCGCTCCTGGGGCAAGGGTCGAAGGGGACGAGGCGGCGGGACTGGCCCCGACGGCCATCTTGGCCGCGGCCTCCACCTTTAGCCTCTTGGCCGAGGTGAGGGTCGCGTCCTCCGACGAGCGCTTCGCCCTGAAAAAGGAACTCATACGCGACGGTAAGCACAAATCATAACCAACGAAAAATACTCGGGATCGACAGGGAAGCAACTTACCCCAGCGGAATCATGGGGGTCCGACCAGTGGACCTCGAGCCGCTCGGGGCTTCTGCGAGACATGTCGGGAGCCACTTCTCCCGCCAGCGCTGGCCGCGGCAGGGGTTGAGGCTGCTCCCGACACTGTGTCCTTGGCAGGGGTCAACGACGTCTTATCGCCACCGTCCTGGTCTCCTCCTGGGTTGACGGGCCTGATGCCCGTGCGCTAGACCGAGTAGGCACCGGGGGCGTGCTCGACCGACCCCTCGACGGGGACCGCGACGAACGGCTACGCGTCTGCCGCGGCACTTCACCTTGAAGAGCCGCGGGGCGCTCGTCCCGCGACTCAATTCCGACAGTTGGGGTCGACCTTGACGTCGACCCCTCTCCTCCTCCAATACCGGCGGCCGCCCCTGACACATGGGCACCGCTCTTTCTTCCTCGAGCCCTCGGTGTGGCTCGGCCTCCTCCTGCTGCTACGGCTCCTCTTCCTACATAAGGACGATACCCGTCAGGTCAAAAGCGAAGGGCCTAACCCGATAACATCACGTCATGACATCATCCTTAACAACCTCGTCGCTGCTCGACCCCTCGTCCTCATCCTCCTCCGAGGGGGACTCCTCCTCGGAAAGGTTGGCCCGCCTCTGCCGTGCCCGGCGCTGTTCGCGCTCCTCCTTCTCTCGGGCCTTTTTGCCCTTATCCTTCTTGGCCTTGTCTTTGTCCTTCTTGTCCTGCTCGGCCCAAAGGCATCTCACCTGGGCCATGTGTCGCTCCTCCTCCACCGGTGGAAACGACTCCTGGAAGATGACGTTCCCCTGAGGGAACGCTAGGCGGTTAGGACGCAGGCAAAGGAGACAAACAAGATAGACAAGAGGGTATTGACATAGAAAGAGGTGTCATACCAGCTGGACGTGGCCTTGGTCTGGCATCATGGGGATGTTGGCGACGTTGTCCACCTCGAACGCGCTGGCGAAGGAGGCGCGTACTAGGCGGACCACCCTCTCGAGGGGCAGCTCGTCCTCCACGAGGCGACACCTCGTAAGGTCCGCCCCTAGGCGCATCTTGTCGAGGCGCCACGGCCGAGCCATCAGCGGCACGACTAGCCGCTGGTGGAAGGCCGACGCGACGATCGCCGCTGTAAGTCCCGCCTTCTTTAGATGGGAGATTACGCCCAGCAAGTGGTCGAGACGCTTCTGCTTCTTCTGCTCGACGTCGTACCTCCAGTGGTTGGGCCTCGAGTCGATCGTCCTCCCGGTGTAGGCGGGGAACAGACCGTCGTCGTTCCTCAGGTAGAACCACCCGGAGTGCCATCCTGAGTGGCTCGACGTGAGCTTCGCCGAGATCCAGAAGTCCGCCCTCTTGAGGGAGATGCTGCAACACCCTGCCCTGACCATCCTGCGGCTACCGCTCCCGGCCGAGGCGTGGAACAGGCCCGCCTCGAACAGGTGGATCCACAACTCCCAATTCGGCTCCATCCCCAGGTACCCATCGCACACAGCGGTAAAGACCTCCGCGTGACAGATGCATTTGGGGAGAGGTGTTGGAGCTCCATGCTGTAGTGGTGGAAGATCCCGCGCAGAAGACGGTTAGGGGGGGATCCCAACCCCGCCCGGTGGAAAGCTTCGAAGCTGACCACATAACCCTCCAGCGGGTTGGGCTTAGCAACCTCCCTCGGCGGCACTATCCACTCCGGCCGGTCCGCGGAGGTGATAGGCCGGAGAAGACCGCTCTCCACCAAATCTCCCAAGCGCGCTACGGTCGTCGACGATGGAAGCCAGGCGTCAAGGCCGCGCAAGCTGTAGCTGGCCATGCGAGCAGGGAAGCGGATGCGCTCGGATGCGGGGGTGGAAGGTATGTTCCCGATCTCTCCTCTCCCTACTCTCGTGCGCGTAAAGATCCGACTCGCTGGGCGACGAAGGCAATGGCTAAGGGAGAAGGAGTCAAGGGAGGCAATGGCAAGCGTGCGGAAGCCAAACCCCCGTCCCCATATTTATAACCAAAAGCCCAACGGGCGGGTCCAACAAAAAGACAGGTAAATCTCCGCATTTAATGCGCCCACCTACCACCCCCTCGCATTCCACAGGATAAGGCACGCCCGTCGCGTCATCGGGGTCCGCACCGCACTCCACACCGCACCCTACGCCCGCTACGGCTGCAATCGAACAGAAATCTCCTAAAAAGGCGTGCCTATGGCGGACAACGTGCGACAGTGGGCGTTATCGTCGGAGGTAAGCAACGGACGTCGACCCATTCGTCAAAATTTCGAGGGAGCGAAGGCTAGCCCTCGAACAGGGTTCGAAAGCCTCCCTCGAGTACCTGAGGTCAGGAAGGACCCAGGGTTATGGACTCCGGTCCGCCCCCAAATCTCGAGGGGGCAAAGGCTGGCCCCACGAACAGGGTTCGACAGCCGCCCTTGAGTACTCGAGTCAGGGATGACCCAGGGGGGCCGGCGCGAGCCCCTAGCTCGAGAACGAACTCTCGAGCTGCCCCGGGACATATCCAAGGCATAACCAGGGAATACCCAAGGATCCCTACGACGGGAGGCATCGAGCCACCAACTCCCATCGACAGGAGTTGGCACCTAGGTAATCCACGCGGTCTTGCTTAATGAGAACTCCTCAGGGCTTCTATCGACCCCTATCGAACGGGGCACGAGTTCTCACTTGGATTTCTACCCATTACGGATTCATACCCGTGTAAACCAGCTCACAAAGGACTTCGAGGCTCGTCCTAACGAGGATAGCACGATGTTCTTCGCCCCAGAATCCGAGCGTAAGGATCCATCGGAAGACGCTAGGAGGTAGTGAAAGCCCAGCCACATGGGGCTCGAGGGCCGGACTACGCACGGCACCCCTCGACGAAAGAGGGTCGAAAACACTCGTAGCCTGGCAGACAGAGTTGACCCCTCGATAGGGCACTATGACTCCAGTTTAACGCTCGAGGGAGAGAAGGCTGGCCCTCGAAAGGGTTTCGACAGCCGCCCTCGAGCACCCCCTTCCCAAGGAAGTGAAACGCTCGTAGCCTGGCGAACATAATCGACCACTCGATAGGGCGCTATGACTCCAAGTAATCCTAACACCCCTCCATAGGACACACGTCAAAGCTCCCAGAGGAGTTCTTAATCACTCCTCTGGGGCCTCGGAAGCTAACCCCGCGAGGTGCGCTCGCGCGCACCCCACGGAGAATCAGACCTTTTACTAACCCTGCAGATCATCGGCAAAAGCCCCTATACGGATTCTTCTTATCCGCATAGAGGATCGGGAGCTACTATCGGGTACAAAGGTAAGGGGTACCCTAAACATGTGATAATCTAATGCTTAACATAACAACCATTTTTAAGGCAGGATCCAATCAGCCGTTCAAGACAATGGAGAAAGGCCCATCGCGCAAAGGCCTCCCTCACCGGCAACAGTGACCAGTCAAGGGCCGGCCCATTACTGGAAAATCAGTAGGAGGGATTCCCCCTGCCTCTACCTCGACTGACGGAGAGGGGTCGAACGAACGACCCCCCGCCTCCACCTCGACTGACGGACAGGGGTCGAACGAACGACCCCTCCGCCTCCGCCTCTACCTCGACTGACGGACAGGGGTCGAACGAACGACCCCTCCGCCTCCGCCTCGACCCCTCGAATGACGGACAGGGGGTCGAACGAACGACCCCTGAGAAGGAAGCTCGATCGACTTACCTGCTCCCGGTATGGGGTAAAGGGGATCCAATGCGTCTACCTGCCCCCGCCTAACGCCATGGGCGTCCACTATCACAGTCAAATCCATCAACTCGCCGCCCATACCCGGGACCTCCATCAACCGTGCGGCCGTTGTAGCCACGTCGCAGGTATGGAATCCAGAGGCACCCCCTCGAGCCATGAACAGGACGGTTCTCGACTGTTTCTTCAGGGATACGACAGAGTCACGCTGGCCTCAACCCCCTCGACTAGGGGGCTCGACCCTCGTCTCCAACTACTCCAGCATGGGACCCATCCTATCCGCTCCGTCCCGCTTCAACCGTGGAGCCTACAGGAGGCCAACCGTACTGCGTCATGACGTTCGGCAACGTCCAGTATGCTATCACCATGCCCTGAACACCGGAAGGACGAGAAGGTCACGCCGCTACAGCGATCAACGTCCCATCGCAAGCATGGCACCGCAGACATCTCTCCCATGACTCTACAGTTTAGGACCTCCGTACTCTCAGGCCTCCCCTTGATCTATAAAAGGGGACGCTGGGATAGAAGAAAGGACATGTGCATCCGTATCGGCTCACGTATTCGGACATCAGAGATCTCTCAACGAGCCGAGACATCAGCTCTGACCCGCATACACCAAGAGCCAAGTCGCACACACCGCACCCGATTGCTTGATCGACACCTCAAGCAATCCACCAACCGACCACCTAGGGTAGCCCTGCTAGTCATATGCCTCAGCTCATCCCGAACACCTCCGTGTAAATCAGCTTGTACCCTTCTGTACGAGCACTTCGATGCAAGATAATACAATTCATCCTCCCCCGTTGGACGTAGAACCTTCTTTGCCCGAACCAGGATAAATCTTGTGTTCTTCTTGCATCACGTCTGAGAGAGGGAGCACGCAATATACAAATTTACTAGTTGGTGGTCTTGACCCCCTGGGTCATAACACCGACAGTAAGCTACCAGGGGAGTAATAATCCAGGCTAAATAAACGACCTTGTCAAACATTGGAAAAAATGAAAATTTGGTCGTCTGCTGCTATTTCCGCACTACGTACCATGAGCAGCCCAAAACGACCTTGTTTTTTTTCTTCAGAGCCAGAGATGAGGTGATCCAAAATTCAGAGTAAAGATGACAATGACACGAGAGTTATTTGGTTTGTTTAGATCGCTTCAAAACTCGCCGAAATCATTGGCCGTTCTTCGCCCAAACAAACCTCAGCCATCATTTGAGATTTGGCGGCCTCGGCCGGTTATATATTTAGCAACTTGTTCAACTAACCGACGCGCACCGCACCACAAACTTGTCACGCGCGCGGCAGCGGCATGACCCGCTTCAAAACTGCAAGATATATATAGTACTGTATATTCCACCTCAACATATGTGAATTAATTAAGATGATAATATCCAAACATGATCTAGCTAAACGGTGCTAACAAAAGTCGGAACAGGCCCACACAGCATATAGAGGGGGTGTTGGGATCCCCTTGGCAAATTGATAAAAGAATAAAAGAATTACTATTTTTTAGCAAATGGATCCAAATATGTAAAACAAAAAATGGTAAAAGAGCAAAAAGAATTATTATTTGTTATTTACTACTTTGAAGTTGCAAATGACAAATTTACTATTTTACCCATCTGTAAAGGAGATTCAAACACCCCCATAATGCAGATGGGGTGGATAGTAGATTCATTCGGAGGAGAAGCCTACACGCGTGAGTGGTTCAGACAAGGCGACAAGTCAGCATGTCCAATCCGCTGATGATTCTTGCAGGACCAGACGACAAGAGGAACACTGGAACAGGCGATCAATTGTTGCCTGATCGAGCATGAACATTTTCCACGGAATAATTATATACTATTAAGGAATGGAATATATGCGATATTAATTCCGGCCTCTCTATATACGTCGTCATTGTAGAAATAAACCGTTCAACAACAGCCACAGACGCAGCAGTACGTGTTAATAATTTAGACCATACATACACATATGCAGTATGTATGTAAACTAGTCAATAAAAAAACTGATGAGTTGAAGGTTCTTCTCCATCCAAATTAAACTTATATTGAAGAAAGACGGCCAATTTTAAGCGTCCAAGCGAACGACTGACTGCTTCTCACTGCGCCCAATGCAAGCAAGAACAGGAACTAGTCCTTGCTCATGTACGCATCGACGGTGAAATGCTTCTTCTTTGACTACCTGTGATGTCCGGGCCGGCGGCCAGCCCCGGTTTTCATCGTCATTCGTTTCAGTTTCGCTTTCACCCCGGTCGGTAAGATATTAACTTAATTAATTAAGTAGGATGCATATATGGGTGCAATTAATATTGTCGTTGCATGCACTACTGTCTTTGTTGACTCTCTAGAAGCGCAATGACGACTGAAAACGCCACGAGCGTTACGTACTTACCACATTCCTAACTAATAATAATATTTGAAGGTGAGGGAAAGGGAGGTAATAATTATAAACAGTAATACTCCTTCCATTATATATTTTAAAAAGACGACGCAACTCTCATTTTCGACAAGTTAAGCAACTAGCCGATGGTATTTAATTAAAGCAACTAGCCGATCGTCTATGTCAAATTGAATGTTTGATAGTAATTTAGAGCATTATAAAGATAATCTAATTACAAAATTAATTATACGGATTAAGACTAGTTTGCGAGACGAATCTATCTATGCTTTGACAATACCATAGAAGGGTTTTTCCAAAAGCCGTAGGCGTTCAAGAAAAATGAGCTTTTAACATTCCAACAATTAACCGCTTTTGAATACGGCACATTCCAACAACAAGTTTTCCACAGAACTAACTAACACATACCGATCTCCGGTTTAATTATAGAACTTTTAATTAGATACATCAAGTCCGTCCTGGGTGCGACACTTTATTTTGGATTTATTCTAGATTTTCCGGCGCTATGTATTAAGTGGTAGGCGACGTTCCCGTCGACAACGAGGCGTTTGTGGTGACTTCGTCAACTTCAAGATTTGCCGGCTCAGTCCTTTGAAGGTGCTCATAGGGATAGGGTTTGCGTACATGTGTTCGTAGGGGAGAGTGTATACGCGCTAAATGTCTGCGTTTTCCTGTGTAATCTAAAAAAGTCCGTAGTCCGATTGATAGGTTGCGTGGGTGATGCGCTATAGTATTAGCAAACAAATCTGGAAAAGATCGAATGAGAAAATAATAAGAAGCCGGCCGCATCCGCATGCACACCCACCTGCCTCGCCGACGTCACGCTTTGACTTGGATTATATTATTGGATCCCATTAAAAGTTACGTTACGAATAATGCGGAAACTCCACTTGTTTTGGACAATCAATACAGGAAAACAACGAGTAGCCAAGTGCCTAAATATTAGTTGCATGAGTGTCACACTCGACAAAAAAAAAAACACTCGACAACTATTTAAATGTCAAGTGCCTGGTACTCGGCAAAAAAATACACTCGGCAACTTAATTTTTTTTGCCGAGTGCCGACACTCGGCAAAAAAATACACTCGGCAACTCGGAAACTCAGGTAATGCCATCCCGCGCCGTTTAAGTTGCCGAGTGCCTGCCGTTAGGCACTCGGCAACTTAAGGCACTCGGCAACTTAAATTAAGTTGCTGAGTGCCAATCCTAGCACTCGACAACTTAATTAATTTTTTTTTTGTTTTTTGGCTCCCAATTTTGTGTGTGTGTTCATTGAACTATTGTAAACAACATGTTCAAGTTTGCAAGCCTTTCATTGCTTTTTGGTATTTTTCCTTAGTTTATTTTTTTTTTAATTTTCCCGCTGAATCTTCGTTTGAACTGCAGGTGCATGGAATAATAGATTTCTTTCGTTCTAAAAATGGTTGGCTTGTTTGTTAGTGTAAATGATGGCTAAATCTAGGGTCTGCCTCGAAAGTTCGATCAGTGTGCTCACGGGACAACGTCGCCAACTTCGGTGCTTGTAGTTTTTTAATTATATTAAATGCAAACAAATTCTGAAAATCACGAAACTTGTGCACGTGCTATCATCTCATGTGCGTATGTTGTGGTAAAAATTTGAAAAAGTTTCGAGCATGTCATCACGTACGTTGTTCACAAACTTCAAAGTCCACCCCACCCCCACCCGCCTCTGCCCCGAGCCGCCGCGCGTGCCCCACATCCGTCGCCCCGCCGGTGCGCCGCCCGCACCCGCCTCTCCCCGGGCCCCGTGCCACCCCGTGCCCCGCGCCGCCCCACCCGCCCCACCCGCCCTGCCCGCGCGGCCGCCCGCCGCCACGCCGCCCCGCCGGCTCCCCACCCCACCCCCCACGCCCAACAGGCTCCCCTGCCACCATCCCCACGCCCAGCAGCCCCCCTGCCCCGCCCCAACCCCCACCCCCACCCAGCAGCCCCTGCCCCCCCACTCCCACACAGCAACCTCTCCCCCCAGCCACCCCACCTAGTAGCAGAGAAGAGAGGAGGAAGGGAGAAGAAGGACGAGGAGGAGAAGTTTTAGGGGAGGAGAAGAAAGGAGAAGGAGAAGGAGAAAAGGAAGTGAAGGACTCGCCGGCCATTTTCGTCGATATGTGCTTTTGCCGTCCTCGTCGCAAAGATGTATGCCCTCTAGTATTAGTAGTAGTAGTAGTAGTAGTAGTAGTAGTAGTAGTAGTAGTTAGTAGTTAATAGTAGTAGTAGTTAGTGGTTAGTAGTACTTAGTAGTAGTAGTTAGTAGTAGTTTGAAGGAAGACGGATGAGAGTAGTAGTAGTTAGTAGTAGTTAGTAACTATGTAAATGTGGTTGTTGGTCTTTGTGCCACTATTTTGTGCATATGTGGTTGTTGGCCTTCGTGTCAATGTTTTTTGCAGGTTTGGTAACCTCCCCGTGCAGGGGAGGTGCTGTTGAAATTTTCAGTTGACACTGACCGCTTGTTTTTCTTGCAGGAGGACCCATGAGAGGGACTCGGGGGTGTTGCTGGTCTGCCTGCACCACGTCGCCTCGCCACCGCACCGCAAACCCGATTTCATTTCCTGGTTCGATACGAAAGTACCTAGTTGAATCTTTGATATCTCACTTTTCTCCTAAGAGCGACTAATATAACTATCTATCCGGCCTCACCTTGCAGGCTCGCAAAGATAGGTACATGAATGTTGAGTTGAAAGGGCTCGCGAAAGGGTTCGCCTATAAGGTCAAGACATTCAACATTTATGATGTGAATGGCTATCGATTTCACACAAGAAACTATACGGAGAGTCGGCCCAATCGGAAAACCACATGTTGACACAAAAAGCGTCGGATCTGCGAACACCTCGGGCTTATACCCGAACTCGATATCACAAGGTATGCCAGTTGATTTGACCAGTTAATCAACAATGACGATAATTAGAACAACGATGAATGAGACGACAGCGATACGCCCGGAAGTCAAGGATCAGATTGCTCAAAAAGCGGAACTCGCGAGGTAGACGGAGATCTTGTAGATGCAGCCCGTCGAGATCGTAAGAACTCGTAGATCAACTATAACTAATACGAAAAAAGTAGATGCTGAAAAGTAAGACGAAAATAATAGATTTGTTTGATTGTATTGGATCTCCTCTCATACGAGCCCTAGGTACATATTTATACTCCGGTAAAAGGAGTTATACATGGACACGACTCATACTAAACAAAAATCCTATTTTTAAGGAAATAAAACGACTCGTGTAAGAGTTGGACTCAAACTAAAACAATAATACTAGCATAAAATCGTCAGTTTCCTTATCTGTCTTCCCTACGATGAAACTTTCCATCGGTAGATTCCTTCAATCCGCAACTTCCTTCTATTGCCATCGGCAACTTCCTGCTAACGTCAGCCACATCAACCTGTATTCATTGGCAATATTCCCGATCGGTAATGTTTTCCTTTTTCCATCGGCAACACCCTTCTGATCGGCCAATACCTTCTTTTGTTTCCTCAATCTCCTATCTTCATCGGCAATCCGATTAGTGGAATTCTGATGCCGATAAGAAAAAGCAACCATCTTTCTACCGATCGGTGCAACTACTCTTTTACCGATTAAGGTATCCAGTTCATATTGACACGTACAAAAAATGGTGTCAACACATGCCCCCTAATTTCGGGATATAAAATATCTTATGCACCGAAATTTGCTCAATTGTAATCTTTCCCTCCAAAACGCCTATGCCATCATCTTGATTACCGCGCGCAAAAAAAACTGCAAGTTACCAACAACCCCCGCAACTATAGCACGAACTCTTCGATCACCACACAAATTCACCGCGATATCCTTCCTTATCTTTGCTCAGCAAAAAGAAAACTCGAAAATGCCCTTTAACCTAGGCCTATAAAGATCGCCGTCTGCCTTCTCTTTTACTCTGAGTTCACATTTTCACCTTCATCTCAACATCATCCAAAGAGCATTATTCCAGCGGCGATTCTTCTTTCATCAGGAAGCACGATCCTTGCAAGAACTCTGCTTCAATGGCGTTCAACTTCACTCCTCCCGCGGTAATCTTCTCTTCTTTCCCTGTTGTATATACTGCAGTTTTATCCTTCTACATTGCTTTTCAATTCCTTTTTCCTCTTTCTTTTCGTTCTCTGGATCTAGGATATGCGCAACAAAATAGTGATCCCTACCGATCAAGAACATCTTTGTTGTCTAGGTCCAATGGGGAATACCGATCCGACCAATCTGATTAATGCAGAAACCAACCGCATCCCTTTCAGATCTGAGCATTTTGATTTAGGGTTGTGGACCGATACCTTCCGTTCTTGGTCCAAACCCACTAAGGGGTGGAAGAATTGATACCTCAGGATAGCAAGGTCACAGAGAGTCTACTGATCAGAGCGCAACATCGAGCAATGCATCAGGTTGTCCATTGCCGATATGGCCAAAAACGAGAACATGATGATCGTCGTCTCCTACTTCTGGTCGGATACAATGAATGCATTTCTTTTTAGACACGGACCAGCCACCCCCACGCTTGCCGATGTGCACTTGCTCACTGGCCTCGATGTTTCTTCTGCCGATCCTACCACTCTATTCCGTAGGAAATCTGAGCGTCGGGTAAGTACCCGCAACATCGGTGGTTGGACTGGGTATATCCAAGAGTACCAGAAGAGTGGATCAGTAGCCCCAAGGGAGCATGCCACCTTCCTTAATATGTGGTTGGAGAAATTTGTCTTCTGTGGCAGAACAGTCGGCCCAACCAATATGTATCTCCCCGCAGCAGAGCTCTTAACCGATGGAGGATTTCTGCTTGGCCGATACCTCCTTGGCTCAATCTACCGCCTTCTACATCAAGTGTCAGAGAAATTGCTGCTAGGCGAGCCCATCGGCAACCTCGGAGGTCCCTAGTGGTTCATCAACATGTGGCTAAATGCCCATATGCACACATGTTTGCAGTTTGATCTGTTCAGCCAACAGTTTCCAAGGGACATATCTAAAGATTATGTCTATGATGATGATGAATCGGCAACCCGTGCCCCACTCAACTTCGGGGAAGCCATGATAGTGCTGCCGGAAACCGATGCCAATATCGACCAATTCGGTGTGTTTTTTCCAGAGGCTCTACTGCGGAATCCCTGCTGCAGAACGAGCCTGGTGGCCTTACATCGATGAAGACAACCAATTCCCACTCTCCTTCAACCTCACCAATGGGAACATACCACAAAATGAAGCAATCATGAAGGCCACCCTCATTCCCCAAGCTATCCCGGTGAACGTCATCGGGACTGGAAAGACCTCCAACCCATCTTACGAGTTCTACTATCCATCGGTAGCTGCGAGACAGCTAGCATTCGGTCAACTACCGATCAAGCTAAGCTATGTCAACGTGATCAAACCAAGAGAAATTATCTCCAGCGCCATGGATTGGAACAAAATCGTCACCCTTTCCCCTCATGCCGATATATCCAATATCAACTTATGTTCTTGGGCACCAACATCTTTCATCACCGAATCCTTCAAGTCAGGGTGGCAAGAATGAAAAGAGCAATTATTTGCTCCATCATCCCACTACTATCGGCATCTGATTGATGTTGACCATATCATACCCGATGACGCGGTAAGCTTACTTCCGATACTTCTCTTTGTTTAACTTTTCAAATGCATCAGTGACTAACCCTCCGTTAATAGGTCGATGATCTGGTTCCCCAGCAAAGAAAGAGTGGCAAACACTTCAATCTGCGACCGATGAACCCCATATCATCAATCGGCAGCAAGGCCCCTTCGC
This sequence comes from Microstegium vimineum, assembly GCA_022036555.1. Taxonomy (NCBI): domain Eukaryota; kingdom Viridiplantae; phylum Streptophyta; class Magnoliopsida; order Poales; family Poaceae; genus Microstegium; species Microstegium vimineum. The sequence goes on along the minus strand of CM039131.1, from coordinate 61,732,985 downwards.
TGTCTACGCTCATGCATCAGAAGGCAATCCCTAAAGTTACCATCCGGTCTAGACCACTGCCGACCGATGATGTTGTTGCCGCCACCTCTGTTGCTGCCATAGTACAAGCCTTCAAGGTAACAAATCTTCATTTATTCCTGTTGATCATACTACGTCAACCGACAACTTTACTCAATTTGTACCAAACTTTCCTTTGCAGCGAACAAGTTCATCGGCAGCCATTCCGAGCGTACAATCCTCCATAGCTCATCCTGTTGATACCCCCAAATCGCAACAGCCAAAGCGCCGAGGTTCATCAAGTGCCGCTCCAAAACCAAAGCGTCCAAAGCCATCGGCTCCAGCTGCACCTTCTCAAGCTCCTGCTGATGTGCCAACAACGGAGCCATCATCGGCGCCTGTCCCTGAGCCACCATAGATCGAGAATCCTGACCAAGGGACAACGCCATCACCGCAAGAGGTGCCTATAACAACAGAAACGGTATCGACATCGGTACCAACATCAGCACCAGATGAAATCCCTGACCAAGGGGCAGCAGCACCCCCTCAGAAGTCAACGGAAGCGGCACCAACACCAGCACCAGCTTCAGCACCAACCGTCCCTCCTACTGAGGCAAACTCATCAGCAACCATTGCCGATCCTCAAGATACGGTTGCATCGGTTACTCAGTCAAGCCAAAGGCGAGAAATTGCTTTAAAGCGGGTAAACCGATTACTTCTATTACAAATTTGTGAGACACAAGCTCCTTCCTGACATATTTTAATTCTTTATCTATCCAGGCCCAAGACTCTCCCAATAGCCTATTCTCCTTTGCTGTCAACATTCCAGAAGATGCCGATGAAGAGGCAGATTCTACCCAAGCTTCAACTGTCGTATCGGCAGAACTGAAATCCAAGCTTGAAGCCCTGCTGCTCCTACTGCAACAAAGTACATCTCAATTGGTCCAAGATTCCAGTACAGTAAGGGCGTCTTTCAAGGAAATCCAAGATCGACTGCCTGCTGATATCAAAGAACCACTCTTCCAGGCGGCTTTCCTTGAGAGTCGGCAACTCCAATACAAAAAGGCTTTAGGTCGCATTGCTGACAGAGTTGCTCAAACAAAACTTGACGAAGAAATATCCAAGTTCAAGAAGACTGCAGACGAAAAGCACAAGGACATCGGTCGCCTAGAAGCCTCTGGCACCGAACTTGATCAGGAGATCAAGCGTCTGTCGGCACAAAAAGAAGAGCTGCTGGCCGAGCTGAAGAGAGTGGATGAAGCCTTAGATTCGGCCACCCAGAAGAAGACCCAGCTCCTTATCATAGCCAAAGCTTTGCAACAGGAGAGGGACGCCAACGCTCGCGAAGCTCTTCTGCTGAGGAGAAAGGCCAAGACCGTCGATGGCACTGCCGACGACGACACCGGGGAAATAGAAGAAGCCGACCAAGTTCGCCTTCGTGCGATTTTATGTATTCAAACCCTGTTGTAACTTGTTACTCCTGATCTTGACAAGTGATCCGTCTGTAATATAATATTTAACATCTTCCTACCGATGTTCCTTGTATGATAACTTTGTCATCGGTATATACGTATTGCTTTCATGTATCCATCGAGATACTAGGATAATACTTCTTCAGATACTTGCCATTTATTGCTCTGGAAAATGCAACTCCTTCGAGAATCTCTAAAATATAAGCGTTGCCAGACACAGACTGATTTATCCAAAAAGGACCTTTCCAATTAGGAGACCACTTACCAAACTTCAAACTTTTAGTTCCAATCGGTAAAATCAGTTTCCATACCAAATCACCATCAACAAATTCCTTTACCTTTACTTTCTTGTCATACCACCTGGCAACCCTCTTCTTATTCTCCTCAATACTGATTAGGGCTCTGAACCGATGACCTGCTAAATCTTCTAACTCATCCTTCATAAGGATATCATACTCATCGGCTGTTAACTGATCCTGAGAAAATAACCGTCTGGAACTAGTTTTAATCTCCCAAGGTAGGACAATATCGTGTCCATACACCAACTGATATGGTGAAACTTTAGTAGCACCATGACACGCCATCCGATATGACCACAAAGCCTCATTCAGCACCGTATGCCACCTCCTAGGGTTTTTTCAATTTTACGTTTGATAAGCTCGATCACTCCCTTATTAGTTGCTTCGGCCTGACCATTAGCTTGAGCATAATAAGGAGAAGAGTTTAATACCTTAAACCCCATACTGGCAACGAACTCATCAAACTTCCCCGACATGAACATGGTTCCCTAATCATTGTACTGACTCTTTTCCTCTGATCGGCCTAGCATTGATCCCTGATCTTCCAAGCGAGACTTCTTTGACCAATCGGCATGATAATATCCATTGCATTCAGGGCAATTATCAACAGTAGGCAACTTGATGCCTTCTTCCCAACAACGAACAAAGAAAGGGCACCTCCAATGATCTTTATTTCGATTCCACTCTTAACGCCTCTTTTCTTCTCTTTGTCGATGTCGTTCTTCTTGCGATCGCCCATATTCTTGTCGCGGACTTCGGTGTATGATCACAACACCATATGATGCATGCCTCTATGGCCTCCTAGCGCTGCTAATTTCATCGGCAATTCTCTTACCTTTTTCTTCATCGGCAGCTCTCTTTCCCATCACATCATGCATAGTTATTTGATGGTCGGGATCCACCGATGCATTCTTTTTTGTGACTTCCGATGTCAACACTTTAACCTTCCCGCTAGCTTCCACCATGTTGTTTGGAAACGGGTGCTGGTCGATTTTCATCGGCTTCTGAGCTTTAGAATTCTCGAATTTGATTCGCCCAGACTCAATCTCTGACTGCAATTGCTGCCTAAAAACTTTGCAATCATTGGTGTTATGTGAAGACGCATCGTGTCATTTGCAATACCTGATTCTTCTAAGCTCTTCTGTCGATGGAATCATCTGATTACGCGTCAATTTGATCCGCCCTTCTTGAAGCAATAGATCGAATATCCTATCGGCTTTGGCAATGTCAAAGGTGAATCTTTCAGCTTCCTTCTGGACGAACGGACACGATATTGTCTTCTTATCCTTCACCCACTCAGCCACGCCGACACTCGATTCCTCATCCGATTCAGAGCTTTCTTCTTGCTCGATGAAGGACACCTTCTTATTCCAAGTATTTCTAGGCTCGAAAGCTTTGATCTCCTGATCGGCAACTCTCTGCACGAGATGACTCAAACTCTCAAATTCCTGGGAGGCATATCTATCTCTGATATGCGGTAGGAACCCCTGGAAAGCCAAGTCTACTAATTGACGATCATCAAGCACCAGATTTTAGCACTTGTTCTTCACATCTCGCAATCTCTGCACAAAGTTTTCCACCGATTCGTCATTACACTGCTTTAGCTTGACCAAATCGGTAATCTTCTTTTCATGGACGCCAGAGAAAAAGTACTTATGAAATTGCTTCTCCAGATCGGCCCAGATGACTACAGAATTTGGAGGAAGTGAAATGAACCAGGTGAATGCCGATCCAGATAGAGATGACGAGAACAACCTCACCCTCAGCTCATCTCTCCTAGCCGCCTCTCCACACTAAATGATGAAGCGATTGATGTGCTCCATCGTCGACGTATCGTCTTAGCCGGAAAACTTCGTGAAGTCCGGCACCTTGTACCGATTTGGGAGAGGAATCAAATCATATGCCTGAGGGTACGACATCCGATAAGAGTACGTATTAACCTTAGGCTTGATGTCGAATTGTTCTTTCATCACTTCGGCAATTTTCTCGGCCCAGTATGCGTCCTGGTCCTGCCGATGCGTTGGTTGGACGTTGACTGGCTGAACTGGTTGATATACACTCTCTGGTCTTTGTGGCAAATGAGCGGACCCAACTGGCATATGTGCAGTACCACCTTGTTGATCATTAGGCATCGGCCGATTTGTCGATGTATAACCTTGGACGCCCCCCGGGGCATAAGGTGGCATCATACTCACCGGTCGATACACCGATGTCTCGCTCTGAGCGTTCGCCGGGTAATGGTATTGTTGGATTCCCGCCACATGATGCTCAGGTTGCATCAGCTGTTGAGGACTCTGACTAGTCCACCCAGGATTATAAGTCATCGGCATAGGGTTTGCCGATAATTGATAGCCACCTGGCGCCTGGATTTTGGAGTGATCGACGAATTGGCTTCCTTGGTGCACTGATACTCCAACCTGAGGATTTACCACCATCATGGGATGATTTGCCACCGCCATATCTTGCTGCATCGGCAAAGAACTCGCCGATGGCTGCCCATAAGGCACCTTGGGCATCGCTGCCTGGAGACTTCATATCGGCAACTGCACGCTCAGAGAAGATGTAGCATAATGCATTATTGGACTCATCGGCTATGTCGATATTGTCGACTCCATAGAGGCTTTCCCTGCCGCATCATTACCTTGAATTAATTTAGCATCGACAGATGAATCTGGAGGCATACCGTATCCCCACCAGTTTGCAGGAGCCAGTCGATTCTGGGCCATGTGTCCTGACATTGCCGATGCTACTGAGTTTGTGTTCAACCAAATGACGCTTGCAGGGCCTGATCGTGGTGGCGTAGCTTCATCGGCAGACAGGCTCACAGATTGGGGAGATGTCACTGGAACCACCGATGAAGTAGTGGCAGATGCCGATCCAGGTTGATGATACGCCGGACCAACATAATGGGGTGTCCGTCCCTCCTTGAAGGAGTGCATGACCGCGTTGTACACGGTGTTGGCCAACACATTAGAGTGGCTAATCAACGCTTGATTTAGCGCGGAATTAACCATCTCTTGCAACTTGCCAGGATTGGCGTCGAAGGTGACCTGCCGCAGCAACGGCGGATCTTGCTTCTGGACAGCTTCGCCGCTCCTGTTAAAGCTGAAGGACTTCAGGTACAACTGCCTGTACTCCTCTATAGCCTGCTCCACGGCTTGTTTCTGATCATCTTTCAGATCTGCTTCGGAGACTTCGATGACGTTCCTTGGATTGACGTTAGTATAATCACCCATGATCGTAATCAAGAGATGTATCTAGGGTCCCACCGGGTGTGCCAAAAGAGGTGTTGACACAAAAAGCGTCGGATCTGCGAACACCTCGGGCTTATACCCGAACTCGATATCCAAAGGTGTGTCAGTTGATTTGACCAGTTAATCAACAAGGACGATAACTAGAACAATGATGAACGAGACGACAGCGATACGCCCAGACGTCAAGGCTCAGATTGCTCAAAAAGCAGAACTCGCGAGGTAGACGGAGATCTTGTAGATGCAGCCCGTCGAGATCGTAAGAACTCGTAGATCAACTATAACTAATGAAAAAAAAGTAGATGCTGAAAAGTAAGACGAAAATAATAGATTTGTTTGATTGTATTGGATCTCCTCTCATACGAGCCCTAGGTACATATTTATACTCCGATAAAAGGAGTTATACATGGACACGACTCATGCTAAACAAAACTCCTATTTTTAAGGAAATAAAACGACTCGTGTAAGAGTCGGACTCAAACTAAAACAACAATACTAGCATAAAATCGTCAGTTTCCTTATCTGTCTTCCCTACGATGAAACTTTCCATCGGCAGATTCCTTCAATCCGCAACTTCCTTCTATTGCCATCGGCAACTTCCTACTAACGTCAACCACATCAACCTGTATTCATCGCCAATATTCCCGATCAGTAATGTTTTCCTATTTCCATCGGCAACACCCTTCTGATCGGCCAATACCTTCTTTTGTTTCCTCAATCTCCTATCTTCATCAGCAATCCGATTAGTGGAATTCTGATGTCGATAAGAAAAAGCAACCATCTTTCTACCGATCGGTGCAACTACTCTTTTACCGATTAAGGTATCCAGTTCATATTGGCACGTACAAAAAACGGTGTCAACACCACAAATACCGGAGTTCGTACGCTCGACACCGATGAGCGCGACTACTACGACATAGTAGAAGCCGTATACGAGCTCCCTTTGAGTGTCGCAGAGGTCCTAATCCAGTCGTATTCAAAGTCCATTGGTTTGATCCTAATGTCACGAGAACATCTCCTGAGATTGGACAAGTCAAAATTCGACAAGATTCTATCTATCAAGGAGAGGATGTCTATATTGTGGCTCAACAGGCCACACAAGTCTATTGCCTCCCATGGGCGTGCCAAAAAAACCCCAATCTTATGGGTTGGTACATTGTGCAGTTGGTATCGCCGCACGGTAAATTGTCTGTCCCAAACGATGAGGATTACCACTTTGACCCAAACGCAGAGGAGTTCTATCAATCAGAGGGGCTAGAAGGGAGGTTTGACATAGACATGTTTGGCCTAATGGGCATGGAAGTTGACAATGACATTCAACGAGACGATGGAGATGAGGAAGAGGGAGAAGAGGTGCAAGATGTGGAAGACTTAGAAATGCTTGAGCGGTTAAACTTAGGCGTTGGCAATGATGACAACGATGGAGATGAGGAAGAGGTAGAAGAGGTGCAATATGATAGTGATGACGCGACCTATGATCCAGTAGCTACCGATCATGAAGAATATTTCTAATTAATGTAATACTATATTATTATTATTGCAATTATATTTCGTTCATTTTGCATCTCTTTATAAGTATTTTTAATTAATTGTGCTAATTGGTTTACTCTTTGAAATTGCAGGCACTCGACAAAATGCCTGGAGGAAGGGCTACACGTCGTTCACTCAACGACCTCTACGCGACGCCGCCCGCTTCTGCCGCCGAGGCCGCGGCGCCCACAGTGAAGACCTCGCAGGCGAGGAGACCTCGCGGCCGACCCCGCGACCGGGGAGGCCGTGGCAGAGGGGGTGCGAGGCCGACTGTGGAGCCGTCTCCCACACCGGCCATGGACGAGACCACCAGGCCATGGACGAGGACGACCAGGCGGCCGGGCTCCACACAGGCGGCGGTGACGCCCCACAATAGGAGGTAGGAGAGGGCTCTACCTCCTCGTCAATAGTCTAGTTGCATGGGCCCGCGAGGCTCCCTCAGCGCCCGATCCTACCTCCCCACCGTCCGGTGATTCGACCCTTGGGCGACGAGTAAGTATTATTTCAGTACAATTTCATATGAAGTATTGAAAATCGAACTACAGACTAACATATTTTCTTAATGACTCTTACAACAACTGGGTCATTGTGTCCGGACAGAAGGGCCGTCACATCAATAGCATCCTTGGCCTTCTGATTCGGCAGCACTACCCTGGACTGGTCGAGTTCAACGGGGTGATGCAGCCGCCCTGGTCGTGGGCCCACTTCTACGCCGCTGAGGACAGTGACCACGGATCCGTTGCGGGGCGGATCAAGGCCGAGTTCTGGGTGAGTCTTCATCGCACTAAATTTGTCAAACCAAACGCATTCATTGGCCGTTCTTGATATAATGAAACGATACATGATGTTTGTATGCAGGACTTCTTCACGTGCGAGCCAGGGCACGAGGAAAAGGCGGTGCAAGTGCAGGACAAGGTCTGCAAGGCTCGACTCAGACACCTCTACCACGAGACGCGGCTCCAGTGCATTATCAACCACCGCGCCGACGTCTTTGGCGAGAAAGTGTCGAAGAGCGAGGCCAGGGGCATGACGCTTACCAGGGAGGAGTACGAGTTGGTAAGTATGAAACATCAATACTACCACCCTACAAATTGGTATATTCTGACGTATCAATAACTTGATGACATTCAGCGATGTCTTGATTGGTGCGCCAGGCACCCCCTCTGCTGGCCGCTAGGCTCTCGCCCGAGTGGGCTGAGAAGAGTGCGATCCGTTGTGACTGCCGCCTGCAGATGACTAGGACCGCACACCACCAAGGCAACCAGAGCCTCTCCCAGTACGCTTCGAACTGGGTAATTTTCTTTGTGTTTTCATCTTTATTTTTTTATTACAACTATTAATTTTCATTACTTCTAATCATCTTTATGTTTTCCTCGCAGTCCGGGTCGCACCAAGGCCAGGAGTGCAATGAATTCATAGCGTACAGCTTGGCACACAAGGGCAAGACGACAGACCCCGGCAACACCTACAACCCAGCGCACCCGCCCGAGGTGTACACCAACCCCAGTGCCCACAGCAAGGTTACAGAGTACGTCTCGGCGGCTCGACTCCAGCATGGGGAGGCCTTCGATCCAGCCACCGAGCCCCTGGACGCAGAGATCGTGATGAGGATAGGAGGAGGGAAGCAACACGACCGCTACTGGATGGCGAGCAGCGCGCTCGACTCCGCCTCTGTTCCTAACCTTGCGGAACTTCGGGCAAGGAGCACGAGCTCGTCCCTCCCCATATGCCCTCGACAGCTGAGCTCACAGCAGCAGATCTCGGATCTTGCGGTTAGTACTCGTTCATTGCTTTTATGCATCTACCTTGTATTTGCATTATTTAAACATTGTGGGTGGCCTGTTGCAGGCCAACGTGCGGAGGTTGGAGGCGGCGCTGCAGGCGGCACTGCAGGCGACCCGGTTGGAGAGGGAGGCACATGAGAGGGAGAGGCAGTTGGAGAGAGAGGCTATACAAGCCCAGAGGGCGGCCAAGGAGCAGAGGTTGCAGGACATGTTCAGCTTCATGGCCAGCCTTAGTGCAATTCCAGGTCTAGTCGTGCCAGAGTCGCTTCTCCGCCCAGTTGTGCCTGTGGCTCCTCCTCCACAGCCTATTGTTTTCGGGACACCGGTAAGTATGTCTAGTGGTTTATTCCTAACACTTGTGCTAATTTCCTACAGATACTCATTAATTGACTTTTTTTTTTGTGCATCAAGTGTCTATGAGTTCGAACCCGACGGTTCAAGGCGGTGGTCCCTCTCCACAGTAGGGGTGGCCAACTGACACTCCTCCACAAGCCGGGTTGCCAGAAGGCTCTTCTTTACGGCCCGACTTGTCAGGATGGCAGTAGATACTTGTCCTTTGTTTATTTTCATGTCCCTCAGACTTGTATTAGACTTAGACTTGAGTTCGACTTAGACTTGTGACATTCATAGCTATGTGATCGATTATGGACTCTATGTGATGGTTCTATAGACTCTATATGTGTATGTGATGTATTATGGATTTATGGACGTTTGTGATGGATTTTTGTGATGTTATATACGTATGATGGATTGTGAATGATGGATGTGAGGATATGTATGTGATTTAAATGGTGGATGTAATATATGTGTGATTTGAATGGTAGATGTGATATATATATATATATATATATATGTGTGTGTGTGTGTGTGTGTGTCTATTTTTATCTCTGTTTTGTTGGAAATAAAAAAACAAAAAAATAGCAATTTTTTTAGTTGCCGAGTGCCACACTCGACAACTAAATTAGTTGCCGAGTGCAATGGCAATTGCACTCGGCAACTCTGAGAAACAGATAGCCTAAAAATGACAGTTTCCCAGAGTTGCCGAGTGCAATGGCAATTGCACTCGACAACTAAATATTATAAAAAAAATAAAAAAATTTAGTTGCCGAGTGCCAGGGCACTCGGCAACTAAATATTTAGTTGTCGAGTGCCCTAAGGTTGACACTCGGTAAACTAAATTTTGGCAGAAAAAATTAAAAAAATTAGTTGTCGAGTGCCCGCCCTAAGGCACTCGATAACTAAATAATTAGTTGCTGAGTGTCAGATTTCGAGCACTCGGCAACTAAAATAATACTCGGCAATTTAGTTGTCAAGTGTCCGAAATCTGGCACTCGGTAACTAAATTAGTTGCCGACTCAGCTTCTGCCGAGTGCGACACTCGGCAATTTAGTTACCGACTGTCCGATTTCCTGTAGTGAATAATACTAGTTGCAAGCATGCAGCAGTTGCGTTGAATACGTAACAAAGTCGTTCTATGTATTGTACAACGTGTTCAGCTGGTCTACAACGAAAGTGTGTGTGTGTGGCTACAACTGCAACTGTAACAGTACGCCGAAGACTGATGCGCCGCCGTAACGTCTGTCTCTCGATCGGCGTCTTAATGGGGGACAGCAGCAGCACAGCACACACACCTGTCATATGGGTTGGGTACGTACTACGTGAAGGAGACGACAAGGCAAGGCAGGCAGCGCGCATGCGGGTCAAGAAATATTCCAACACCGTACGTACGTGTTGGAGTGAATGCACCGCTCTCGGTCGGGGGACGTCGGAGCATGCCATCGGTAAAAAGTGAGGAAATGCCGCCTCCACGAGGGGAGAACGGAGAGCTGGTAAAAGTGATTGGGATGGAGATAAAATAGCGTAGTACACCAAAAAAGGAGTATCAATGCAAACGAAGGAGTAATTCTTGTCCGGTCTCTCTGACAATTAACGTATATATAAAAATTTCATATATAAGTTGTTATATATCCCAAGAAAGCCAGTGAAACGAGACCAAGCGGCAAGCGTAGTGCAGGGCTCCCACGAGCAAGAGGAGGAGCCCCAGTCAATCTCAGAGCAAGTATTATGATGAGCTAGATACAAAAATTAAAAAACTCTATTAGATAGATATGTAGGTTATCTATTAATAAAAAGTAGAGTGCACTGTTGTATGGGTAGACTAAGAGAAAGTTGTAAAAAATCTTACGAGTTACGACCCACTTATGAACTGTGGTATAATATACTTGCTCTCAGCTAGTCAAAACAACCATACACGTCTCTGCATCGGCCGGCCGGCCGCCTCCGCCACCCGGCGGCTGTCGGCTGTGGCGCACGGGGATGGGGAAAAGCCGGAAAGGCCAAAGGAGACGCATGCATCTCTGCACCTAGGAGGATCGGCAGACCGCCCCCTTGACAGTTGATGGATCGATATATTGGGCATGGACCCAACAACAGTAGTATATTGTATAAACGGGATGAGACGAGACAGGTGCATCCGTTGAAAACTTTATTATAAGTCGAGGTCGAGTCGAGTCGATAAATAATCCGTAAATAAACATAAAAACAAACACCCGGCTTGGTCGTCTCTCTGGTGTTCGGGCCCACGGGACAGCAGCAGTAGTAGTATTTGACGGTGCTGCCCCTGCCCACACTACCACAATGGTGCAGTTCTCCTAGTGTTCTAAGTGGTAATAAAACACTACCACTAGTTATGACACATGAGAATTTCACTAGGAGACATTTAGTAGAAAAAGTTTGTACTAATTTTTAACTAGCAAAACATTAGGAGAAGCCCACCTCATAAGGAGAAGTTTAATATTTCGATAGTGTCAGCTCCCGCTCGTCGTCACGTCATCCTTGGCAAGCCTTGACGGGAGCGTGAGGTCACGCCCAAAAGTACAAATCCATCGTATCGTCCAAAAGTATATTGTTTATTTGTATATGATGAAATTCAGAAGGGGGGCGTGTGAACGCCCACAGTGTAAAAGAATAAAAAGTTGGGAGGGTCACAAGGCAACAAAAATTCAGGAAAGAGTCATGTATCGGCGGGAAAAAACGGAGGCAGCTGGCTCCGCTCGGCTCGGCAGTATCCAAAAACCACCCGATCCATGCGTTGACTGCTGACCCAACAAGGAATCTGTATGGCCGTGGACAAATCAAAACGCAGCACCAGGTCGTCGCCGCCGCTCCACGCCACGCATCATATTATTTAGTGCGTCCGTGCGGATGCCACCACCGTTTCTACTGTACATACATACATACATACATACATACATACATACATACATACATACATACATACGATATTATTATGATTATTTACACCACAAGACGAAAATTCAATCATTCAATGCCTAGCTACCGAAGAAAAGAATGTCTCACACAGGTCAGAGGAATCCGTATACTATAACAATAACAATACACTAGTAGTAGTATACACTATGCATTCGTTTTGAATTATTTTTTCGATTATACAGTAGTACGCGAGGTACTGCAAAATCAGTAAGCAATAAATGAATGAATGAATCCATGCACGATGCGGATGCGGGGCCGCGCGGGCTGGGCTGCACTCCGATCCCGCTCGTTGCGTTGCGTGGGGAACCAACCGATAATAATGGGTCATCATTAATTGCCTGACCCGTCATCACAGGCGTAGGAGCACGAGCACAACACAACAGCAGCACATGCTGAGGGGAAATACTGTAGACAAGATATTTGTAAACGCTAGTTCCCTAAAAATTTCAGAATTTGATACTATGTAAAAAGAAGAATCTCCATCACATCAAAATGTCAGTATATGCATAGAGTACTAAATGTAGATGAAATCAAAAACTAATTACACAGTTTGGTTGTACTTTGCGAGACGAACATTTTGAGTCTAATTAGTCAATGTTTGAACAATTATTCACAAATACAAACGAAATCTATAATGTATTTTATCACATTTTCACATCCAAAGTTTGACAACTAAACACAACCGCTGAATGAAATGAGAAGGGTGAGGGCGGCGCCAGAAAATACGTACTGTACTCCAAAACCCGAACCCAAATCCACCACGCCTCATCAGCAGCTGCAGCTCAGCTGCTCGGTCACCATCACATCACAGTTCACACTCATTCTGGACCCCTTCCTCCTTCCTTCCCTTCCCGGCTGCTACCGCCCCGCATTTTCAATTCCTCCCTTTATTTGCCCTTTTCCCATTTCCTTCCTCCCCTACCCGTTTCCGTCTTCTCCCTCGCTGCGCCTGCGCCTGCACGGCCGCCCAGCCCGCGCAGGCGCTTCCTTCTGCTGCAGCGCCATTATTATACACACCTCACCTCACCTGCCCCTGCTGTCAACGTCGTCCTCGTCCAGCTTCAGCTTTCAGCAGTAGAGGCCGGCGGAGCTACCATAGCACACCAAGTGTGCCCCCGCCCAGCTGCCACAGAAATCTACATATAATTGTAGCCTCAACCACCTCGTTCCTCCCCCTTCCCGGCTTCCCGGCTTCTCCTTCCCAGCTACGGCCTATCCTCCCCCACCGTCCCGTGTAATAATCAATCAAATCCCCTCCTACTCGCTCGCTCGCCGGAGAAGAAGAGAAACACAGACACGCCGCGGACCTGCTGCCTGCCTGCTGCCTTCAATTCTCAGGTACTTGTGATCCGTCCACCTCTCTTCTTCTTCTCTCCTTCTTTATGCTTGTTGTCTCCTCTTCCTTTCTTGCTATGGATCCTGGCATCCTGCTGCCTCGTCTCGAGCCTTTTTTTTTTCCCCTCGTCTCACGAGAGCTCCTCGTCTCCGCTCAGCTGCGTACTGGCACCTCGGCCGACTCTCCTTCTCTTTTATCAGACGCGGGACGAACCTCAAGCCATGCTCGTCTCTCCTCGCTCCTTTGTGTGCCAGCCCGAATCCAGCCAAGGTGGTCACTTGCTTGTTCGTCAGGTTTTTGTTTCGTTCCGTAGGAGGATTTGCTGGTTCCGAGTGGGTGGGAAAGAAGACGACCCATGAGACGATGAGCCGTGCTCGATCTTCTTCGGTGTTCCTAGCTCCAACTCTTTCCTCCTACGGACTGGACTGTCATCTCAGAAAAAGAAGAAGAGGGCTAGTTGGATTGGATCGGTGGTGTAGGCGGAGAGCATATCCAATCTACCACATGTTCAGTTACTGCACAGCAACCTTTCTTCAGTTTTGCGCTGTGCTGTAAGCCTGTGAGGCAGGGTGCCCTGCCCCTGCGGCCAGAAACGTTTCTTTTCGCAGCAGGGACATCCTGAATGGGAACAGTGCCTGAGAGGGCTCTCGCCATCCATCATATCTCTGAACCAACCACGCATCAGATCCGTGCGTGCCCACCCCAGTGACAGGACAAATTTATAATGACCTGCCATGCCCTATATATTGTCTTTTTCACAATTGATGCCTCAGGAGTCAGGATGCAATACAATCTTCAGTGAGATGCAGTTACAGCTCATGTCTTACACATGGCAATGCAATTTATTTTTTTTGCAGAGTAAAAGTTGCCTGAAGAAGATTTCTTTGCTCTGCTGCATGTTGAGTTTGAGTTCCACAAAGACAAGGCTACCGTAACAAGTGTGGATATGAACTGGTGTTGTGTTCCTCGTAGAGGAGCCAAGAACGAAGACAATCCTTACTCCAACAGCATAGGCGGTAAGGGACCATGCTTCACGACTTCCTGCATTGGTATGCTAATTTCTAGCTGCAAAATAATCTTGCATTTAGGCAGCAAAGTATCAGTCTTTAATCGATTTTCTTTTCAACACTGCTCCTCTCAATGCATTAATGCGATTTGGAACAATTGTATGACCTAAGTATATAGCAGAAGAATATTTCAGATATGTCTGTAGTGTATGGCAGAAGAATATAAAGAATGCACTACGCCTAACCCATTTCTTGTAGCATTTTTTAGCATTGCAATATTCCAAATTATAATGCACATTTTGTGCGTTCCAATACTTCATTATAAGATGCTACTTACTGATTTCAGGTATTTATTCTGAGAAGAACATAAGGCTCTTCTCCTATGGTGAGTTAAGATCTGCCACAGACAACTTCAACCGCACCAACAAAGTAGGTCGAGGTGGCTTCGGGACCGTTTACAAGGTGACAATTGATTTCTTGATGTGGTGTTCAGTTTGAGGGGTACGTACCAATGGAGTGATGAATCTCTTTTATTACTCTTAACATATGCTATTTAATGTTACAGGGAACCATTCGAAATAGGCGAGAGGTCGCGGTAAAAGTTCTTTCTGCTGAATCCAGGCAGGGCATCAGAGAATTCTTGACAGAAATCGATGTCATTACCAACGTGAAGCATCCCAACCTTGTTGAATTAATTGGCTGTTGCGTTGAAGGAAATAACCGGATTTTGGTGTATGAATATCTTGAAAAAAGCAGCCTTGACCGTGCTCTGCTGGGTATGGACCTTGTACTCTCTATTTACTAAAATGGATCTTTCACCACATGATTGTATTGTAACAATGGTTTCAGTTGCCTTATTGACAATTTACCCTGTCCTTCTGCAGGTTCCAACAGTGAGCCTGCTGACTTTACCTGGAGCATAAGATCTGCTATATGCCTTGGAGTTGCTCGAGGCCTTGCTTACCTGCATGAAGAGATCGAATCGCCGATTGTACACAGAGACATCAAGGCTAGCAATATACTACTTGACAAAAATTACATCCCCAAGATCGGGGATTTTGGTCTGGCCAAGCTGTTTCCTGATAATGTGACCCACATCAGCACCCGAGTAGCTGGAACGACGTGAGTATCGGACCTATTTGCAGTTTTGGCGCTTACCTTGATTTGCAATCGTATTTCCTAAGGGTAACTTGATTCTTGGGCTGCTTGCAGAGGTTACCTTGCACCTGAATATGCATGGCATGGCCAGCTAACCAAGAAAGCAGATATCTACAGCTTTGGTATCCTTGTCCTGGAGATAGTGAGCGGCACAAGTAGTTCCAGGAGCATACTGATGGATGACAAGGTTCTCCTAGAGAAGGTCAGTCTTTTTTTTTTTACATCATCTGCTTGACTGCTTGCTTTTTTTTCTGAATGTTTTGTCATCCAACAAAAGACACCGAACTATAGGAAGTGTGCAACACCACTTCACAAAAACAGTAGCCTGGCAAAATGTTTGCCGAAGTTGCACATTAGATTGTTTATTTGTGAAATGATTCACATTTAATGCACATATCTATGCCCAAGTCTAAATCTGAACATTCACAACAGACATGGGAGCTATATGAAGCAAAGAGGCTTAAGGAACTGGTTGATCCAGTCCTTGTAGATTACCCCGAGGAAGAAGTCATCAGGTACATCAAGGTGGCCCTCTTCTGCTTACAGGCGGCCGCCGCACGCCGGCCATCGATGCCCCAGGTCGTGACCATGCTGTCCAAGCCCATCCGGATCAACGAGAGCGAGCTGACGGCGCCGGGATACCTCCACGAGTACAGCAGCAGGAGCCCCGCGTCCACATCCAAGGCCACCGTTTCCAGCAACTACAGGTTCAAGAACTCGGCGTCCGAGGATTCCAACATGTTCAGCACGGTTGTGCCACAAACGGTGACTGAGATGAGCCCCAGGTGAGGCAACACCAGGCAGATGACAATGTAATTGAGTAATTCCTTGCGTTGTGAACTGGCGACTTTGTAGAGCTACCGACCTGACGGTGTAATAGAGTGAGTGCAATGTGTGTGTTGTTTCCTCCTGCAAATGCGGCAACTAGATCTTGTACATATAGATTAGTCAATTCATGCCAGAGCAATGCAAGATTGCTGCTTATCGCACAGCTTGAGTTTATTATCATTATTATCAGGGCAGTATCATGTAATCCAGTATTCAGTTGAGCCCTCGTAACAGTTTCAGATCTGAACTTGAGATCACAGGCATCTCAGTTGAAGACACTTGGGCAAGGGGAAAACAGTAAAAGATACAACTGCTGTGGTGATACTAATTATAAATGTTCTGCGCTGATATAAAGAAATCCTGATGCAGATCTCTACAAAAGATCAGTACGGGACAAACGAGCCTGGAAATCATCAGAAATAAAACACGCTTCCATCTACTGACAGTCAAGGCTCTTGTGTTTCTGTAATGCTACCCTTTCCAGTCACTCCGACGCTGCAGGCTGCTCTTTCTCGGCTTCGGAGGGGCCATTGGCGGGGGTTTCTTGGTTCTCTGCAGGCTGCTTGGCGCCGTTTGCTGGGGCTGCCGCACCTTCTTTGGCACCATCCTTTCCGCCTTCTTTGACGCCAACCTTCGCGGCTTCTTTAGCAGCAGGTGCTGGTGGAGGCTGCAGCATATGTGGCGGTGGAGCATGCTTCAGCTTCACTAAGATATGGCGCATCCGGGAGAGGTCGGTGGGTTTGCCAGGCTTGGGGCCCTGAACAACTGTGATGGATGGCTTCTTGTCCTTATCTTTCTTTCCCCGCTTCTCAATGGTGGCTATTTCATGTGGGATGAGATCTGAAATTGATTTCCAGTACTGCTTGTCTGCGCTGGCATGGAATTTCTCCTGGCCGGCTACAAAAATCTGCAGCATACCACAAAGAGCAATTAAGAAATATATTAGCTTACAAACAGAGACAAGAGCCCTAACTGCTTATATATAATAGTCGCATACCTTCTCCCTTTCTCTGTTGTTGACCATATTTTCTGCACAGTTCTGTATCCTCTTCTCAAAAAAAGCTTTCTTGAATTCTTCAGCTTCAGCAATTATTTGGGCACGTAGCTCCCTCTCCTTCTGTTCCTTTTTCTCAAGTTCCTCAGCGTTTCTCCTAAGAAAATTGTTAAAAAAGGAAGAAAAAAAAATTAAAACTAGAGCGACCCTTTTTCTCAAGTTCCTCAGCGTTTCTCCTAAGAAAATTGTTAAAAAAGGAAGAAAAAAATTTAAAACTAGAGTGACATGGGAAAAAATCAAGAAAGATAAGGAAATGACAGCCCTCGATTTGAGAGACATACACAGGACAGCGACTTGGTCTGTACCAAAGCACCCTACAATAACTACAGGCTCCTTACAAAATGACTTTGCTGGACTTTCCACAAGATATGCATAAAATCAAAATCAATGCCACTCCAAATATAGACAAACCTACTGCAGCTATGAGCCTGGTACGATGTCCTCATGAAGGAGATCATACCAAACACACCTTAAATTATGACACAGCACAATTCCAATATTCAAGAACTTCTATTAATTAACTACCAAAGTAAATTCTGGAGTAAATATAGTCATGCACTAAACCATAATAAGGTTGTATCGTCATATAGTATTATGCTAGGAAGTGCACCCATTTGCAAGGTAACAGATGACAAGTGGTAGACCTTCACTGATTTGAGGATTCAAGAAAATCAGCAGATCTGAACATCTAAATCTAAAAGAATAAATGTGCGCACCTAGTGGTTACTTGGTCAGGACTGGAGTGATATCAACAAAGCATACAACTGGAAGAATGCAGCACCAGATGATGAAGCATTAAATTGGTTGCAGAAGACCACGGACGCATAGCCAACTAGTTATATTCACATGTGCACAAGTACCATCATACGTAGACAGCTAAGACATCCTACAATCAAGGTTTACCAGTATATCTAGCAATGCATCAATCACCTAGAAGAGATCAATCATACAGTAGGACTGTAAGTCTGTAACTAAATCTGATTCTTAGAGTACAAGGTAATCCAACAAAGAACGATTCTCCTATTAATACTATTTTTGGATGCTTAAATGATTGCATGCCACAAATTCATATTTTACAATGTTGATTTGGCTCACTTTTTTAAGCATTATTCCTCTACTTTCTGTCAGACTTGGTTCATACAATACAAGTTTGACACAATATAACAATAGGCTGTATACGGTTAGTTTGGAATTCTGTCATGCTAGCTTAGATGGAATTTTACTTTATTGAGTAGCACACCAATTCTAGTTGCATATGCCCAAAGTTAATAAAAAAATGTTCCTAGGTTCCTTTTGGTTGGATTATGTCAAATAGAAACTTCAGCGATATATAGTTTCATTCTAATGAAATCTAGCAAACAGAAAAACACAAATTTACAAGGAAAAACTGCTACTGTAAGGAACTAACTTCAGAGGTAAAATCACAAGAAAACTACTTTAATCACTGGGACCATTCATCACAGGCGCTAAGTCGTCAATGAAAATTAGTGCAGACTGCTGCATCCAACTAGTTATATTCGCAATTTTCATATTCTATGGTGATATGCATTCAGTAGCCCCATACCATCCTACTAATGTCAGTGGTAGTATGGCAAAAATCGAGATGCTAGCAGTTCCAATTATAGTCACAGCTACCTGGTACCAACGATTCAAACACTTAATGGAGAACAAATACCCACCCTGAAAGACCTGCGGCTATACCAAGTTCTCAGCTTAGAAAGTAGTCCATGACTGGCTATTCACTTAAAAGCAATTTCCAGTGCATGCTAATTCAGTAATTCCTAATCAACCGATGTAATAGAAACCAACAATTTCCGTACGGAAACCCTGGTTGTGTTTCAACTCCGTAGTGCAGAAGAAGCGGCTAAAATTAGTGGAAAGAGCACCAGAAAGCGTTAGATCTGACTCGAACAGCCGGAAACCTAGCCCACACGCAAGCAAGCATACAGGCAGCAAAACGACGTGCCCCCAAGAAGATCGGAGCCGGCGTCGGCGGTGCTCACCTCCGCCAATTGCGGAGGATGATGCCCTCCTCCCGCATCTCGGTGGGCGGCGGCAGGATCGGGCCGTCACCGCCGCCGTTGGGCTCGAGCTCGGGGAGAACGGCGAGGGCGAGTAACCCCCGGAGACGTGGCGGATCGGGACCCCGTCGGACTCGACGGTGATCTCCTCGTCCACATCCTCGACGGTCCCCTCGGCGAAGGTGGCGTAGCCGCCGTACCCGTCGGCGCCGTCGCCGTCGGCCGCGGCGGCGCCGAAATCGTCGGAGTCGAAGGGGTGGGAGGTGGTGCGCGGGAGGTCTTCGGCGCCGTCGTCGCCGAAGAAGGAGGCCATGGTGGGCGAGGGGCACGCGGAGATTTTGGGCGGCGCCAGCCTGGTGGTGGTGGACTGGTGCTGTGCGGGTGAGGGCGCGTGCTCGTGTGTATCTGGATGGGTGCGCCTTGCTTTGCGTGGCCTGCTCCGCCTGCCTGATTAATAACGCGTTTTAAATTCGCGTGGTCGGTTAAGGATAATGGGAATTTGGTTCGCCTTCACATGGGCTTACGTGTGAGTTTTCCACAGTATCACGGTTGAAATCGAGGCCAATACGCCTGAATTGATTCTTCTTTTCCTTACCTATTTTTGCTCTCCGTGGTGTTTGAACTCTGAAGCTTACATCCAGAGTTCAAGAAATTTCAGAGTTTGCTTGCAAGTTTAACACGGCTTCAACAAAATAAATGGTCTCCAAGTTAGATGAAAAAGGTCAATGATCCTTGTTTTTTTGGTCAAACACGAATATGAAGTACTCCTATATAATTTCCTATGGTTTTTATTACAAATCAAACTTCTTTGCACTGCAAAAAACAAATTTATGGAGAATTTAATAACACAATCATAGATATTGGTCTGTTTCCTATAAACTCGATTCAAAACAAATAATTTCTTAGACAAAGCAACCAAACAAGATAAATGTGCTCCAAGCTTCCAAGCTCGATGTAAAGGGCCAATAATTAAAAGTTTATAGACGAGTAATGTTTTTTAAGACGAGTGGTTTCTTCCTTAAAAGAACAGTAGCAATATATAACATAAGAATCATAAAACTACAACAGTTTGGGTAAAAATTACGAGCTTTGACCATTTTGAAAAGAAAAAAATATGCCACAAAACTACCGCTTCTCCCAAAAATTCAAGTATTTGATCTTATTGAAGAGCTATTTTTTCTCACAAACAAAACATAGTTTTTGTGATAGTTTTGCTTCAACTGTTGTTAAAAACAATCTACTTAGAAACATGTGAAGGTTGGTTTATATGTGTGTGTATAATAAGAACACGTGTCTTCCTGATGTGGGTGGGAGGACAAATAAATACAGTTCGCGTGTGTATCTGATGGGTCGGGAGTAAACTGTTTTGTTGGTCATGGGCTTAAATTTGTGCTTTTTCTGCCGTGTTAAGCCCGATAGGCTTGGATGTTTTTGCCCTCTCGATGATGTATTTGAACAGAATCGCGTCCCAATTTGACAGATTTTAGAGAACATAACACTTTTTGTGCAAGTTCTACACGGCTTCAACAAAATGTAAATGTGTTCTAAGTGAGGTGTAAAAGGGCAACTTCAAAGTTGGAATATGGAGTACAACATCATTCAAGTGCTATGCATGATAGAAAGATGCACGAATATGTAAGCGTGAGCTTGGTTTTTGATTACATGTGCGTATATGAACATCTCTTCCTCCTAATATACGAGGGAAAGAACAAAGAATAAAGTATTCAGTTTTCGCGCAAAAAGAAAAGAATACAACGCTGTTTTGTTTTTCTATTTTTTTCTTAAAAAACAATACAACGCTGTGTTTCTTTCTACTCTGCTTGTCTAATCAGTACGGTTTAGCGGTTGGCGCCGCAACGCTCAGCTCGACGGGTGCGACTAGCCTCCTGTGCTCAAGCCGCTCGTCGTCGCCCAGCTCCACCTCGCCGGGACCGCCGTGCCCGTGCGTCACGCTCACACCGCCGCCGCCGAACAGCGACTCAATCTCCTCCAGCGTCTTGCCGCTCGTCTCGGGCACGTACAGATGCACGAACGCCACCGACAGCGCCGAGACGGCCGCGAACGCGGCGAACGCGCCCGCGACGGTCACGGCGCGGCAGATGGAGAGGAACGACATGGCCACGGCGCCGCTGGCCATCCGGTTGAGCGCGAAGCCGGCCGCCACGGCCTGCGCGCGCAGCCGCAGCGGATAGATCTCCGAGCTCAGCACCATGTTGACGGGCCCCATCCCCACCGAGAAGAAGGCCACGAACCCACACACCGTGGGGACGGCGAGCGCGTCGCGCGCGAGCGCGGACAGCGACGCGGCCAGCACGGCAAGGCACGCCGTGATGCCAGCCGTGCTGACGTACAGCAGCGGCTTCCGGCCGACGCGGTCGACGAGGACGATGGCGATCACGATGAACACTGTCTTGACCACGCCCACCGCGACGGTGGCGCCCAGGAGCTGGCTCTCCGACGTGATGCCGGAGTCGCGGAATATGGTCGGGCTGTAGTACACCAGCGCGTCGATGCCGGTGGCCTGCTGGAAGAACTGGACGCCTAGCCCGGTGACCAGCATCCGGCGGACCACCGGCGACGGCCTCAGCAGCTCCCGCCACACCTCCTTGCCGTTGCCGCCAGAGGCGGTGGCGGTGGCGCGCGCGGCCTCCTCGATCCGGGCGAGCCTCTCCTCCGCCTCTTCCTCGCTATCCGAGACCTTGACGAGCACCGCGCGCGCGTCGCTGGCCCGGCCCTGCATGACCAGCCACCGCGGCGACTCCGGGATGAACAGCAGCACGAACGCGATGGAGATGGACGGGAGGATTCCGGCGGCGAGCATGACGCGCCAGTTGATGTTGTCGGGCAGGCCCGCGAAGGCGAGGTTGGAGATGTACCCGATGAGGATGCCGAAGCTGATAAAGATCTCCGGGAGGGACCCCAGGGAGCCCCGCAGCGTCTCCGGGGAGATCTCCGAGATGTAGACGGGCGCCACCATGATACCGATCCCGATCCCGATGCCGGCCAGCAGCCGCCCCGCCATGAGCATGCCAAAGGACGGCGCGAGCGCCATGATCGCCGCGCCGACCTGGAACACGGCGGCGGCGAGGCCGATGGTCCATTTGCGGCCGATGGCGTCCGAGGTCCGGCCCGCCGCGAGGCTGCCGAGGAGGGAGATGAAGCTGAGGCATCCGACGAGCACTTCTTGCTGCACCTCCGTGATGTGGAGATCCCTCTGGATGAAGATGATGCAGCCGCTCATCGCACCCACATCTGGACGCACCAACACATGCATGATCACATCAACAGAACACTGTCAGTGAAAGATCACAAAGACCGAAAGCGACAAAACTATATATTATGCAGTTTATTTCAGCAGTTTCAGTATGAGGAAGAGCATCCAAGTCCTAGTAAATGAGACACCTAACAGAACAGTTCGACATCATCCGGTAGACTTCAAAACATTCCTGCTATATACTATTTGCAGAACAGTTTCAGTATGCACAAGATTGGCATTAACAGATTGATTACGAAAAATATTTTAAATGACTCTTTTTTTTACGTATTTAAGATAAAACATGCTTCTGTACATATAGAAACACGGAGCTCCTATTCCTGTTTTGCAGTAATGAGAAGTCAACACAGCCCTCTAATCGCAAGCCAAGTTGTCGGTTGTTTAAATATAGAAACCATCAAAGAAAGGGAAAGCGAGCTACGGCAATTTGTAGCTGAACAAGTAAGAGCAAATCTCCATCAAGAACGAAACGCCATTCGAGTTTCCAGTGGACCTCTGCTCACCGTAGCCAAGCAGGACATGGTTGAGTGACGCGAAGACGGAGCAGGCAAAGACGTATCTCCGGCAGCTGCTGCCGCCGCCGCCGCCGCCGCCGCCACGAAAACGGACGCCACCGCCGTCCTCCGGCTCCTGCGGGAGCACGTCGTCCACGCGCGCATACCGATTCTTCCGGCCCAAGAACCCCGGCAGGCTGCCGCCGTCGACGGCCGCCACCTCGGCCCCCATCACCTCTGCCTTGCTCAACCCCTCCTCTCCTCTTCCGAGAAGCCCGGCAGGCATCCGGCTGGGGAATGGGAGGAGCTGCAGTGGATCTGAGGAAGGAAGCTAGGAGGAGGCAAGCGTGGAAAAAGAGTTGGAGGAGGAAACAAGGCGGGATTTGTTTAAGACGTCTGATGTTTTATATGTTTCGGTGCTTTTCAGCTCAAGGCGTCAGGGTGACGGCGTACCGCGTACCTGTTCTGCTGCTTATGCGCTCAACTCTCAAAGGAGAAGGAATTTGTACTAGTTTCAAGAATTCAAATGGAAACTTTCCGTACTGTCTCAGAGTTTTCAGCTATGTGTGTACAGTCAGTGACACTATGGGCCGGAGAGAAAAAATGCAATATTTGCAATTATAGAAGAGTGCTACTAGAGGATGTCATGGACAGCCAATGAGCCAGTCCAATAGACCCAAGAGTCAATAGCTTAGCCGTCAAGTTAGGTACAGGTTCTTAGCAATCAAGTTAGGTTTCACTCTCTATATAAAAAGAGACATGTATGTCATTTGGAAGCAGACAAGGAATAATGAAGAAAACAATTCTAGTCTCTCTCAATTTCTCAAGCTCTTGGCAAAGCATAAGACCTAGTTATACCAAAATACCACCCACATACTATCACCTTAGCCCTCGTTGCTCGCACTCTAACCACAAAACTTTCATACATAATAAAAGAATGTGGTCTAAACTTGTTGTGTATTATATTGTGATAGTGAACAAAAAGATCATCTAGACAAAGTGTATATTTAAGGGTATAACAAAATTTATATATCTAAATAGGTAAAACATTTCATAATTTATTCTCTCGGTTCTAAATTATAAGATACTTTATTTTTTTAACATCTAGTATGTATCTAAGCATAATTTATGTCAAGATACATAGCAAAATGGGTTAAAAAGTATTCAAGATATATAGCCGGTCCTGATGAACGTCATCAAGTTAATGATCCTGATAAACCGCATGTCTTACGCCCAAAAAACCTCGACTCCGACTGCGGCTCCGACACCTATTCCTGCGCCCACCTATGCCCCTGGCTCCGTGCCTACGGGTCTACTTGGAGCTATGGGTGAATGGACTAGCCTACGGTCTACTTGGAGCTATAGGCGAATGGACTAGGATGAAGTTTATGAAGTCTATGGGGGAATGGACTACGATGAAGTTTATGAAGTCGATGAAGAAGAAGTAAATAATAAAGGTTGTTTGGAAGAAATGAACGTGTATCATTTTCTTGTAACAAACAAAATGTGCGAGGCCGAGCCGAAGCCGAGCCTATTGAGCATATCCAGCCAAGCGCCGAAGCTGAGCCTATTGAGTCGATCCAGCCGAGCGAACCAATCACCCGAGGCGTGGAGTGGAGTGGCGCTAGGTACAAGTGCAAAGTACCTCTGCCTGCCTTGTATACTACTCTGTACAACGCATTCTCTCTCTATCGTCTCGCAGCCTCCCACCCCGTCTTGCCCTTTCTCTACCACTGCGCTCTCTGTCGCCTCCGAGTCTCCGACGACATCGACTTCTCCTCACTCCCCTTCTACGACGCTATCTCTGGGGTACTCCCTATCGCGACGCTAGCCCAGTTTTTTGTCCGTGTTTTTGGTGAGGGGTGTGTGGTGGGGTTTTGGTGAGGGGAACACTGATGGCTCTCCGAGCCTTGGATTCGACGTTCAGTTCAATCGAAGGAGTTCGGAGCGAACCTAGTTTTCATTTTTATGTTGCCGTGTAATCAGAGGGGAGGTTTGTCTCGTAACGCGTAGGATCGCTGAGATAAAGTGCATATACGTCATATACTCATATGTTTAGCGGCAGTTTATGAAATATACCTTATTGACAACTTATGAAATGTCGGTTCGTTTAATAAAAACAAAATATTGTGTTTTCTAACAATACGATTTTGTTGTCGATGTTGTAGTTGTTTCTAAGCTAGCCTCAAATTTTCTGTTAGTTTACAGTTTCACAAAGTATTGTTGTTTAGTTTGGCGAATATGCGAACACATGGTTGACATGTACCCATGTATGTTCAGTTTTGTGATGAGTGATCGTCCAACACTTGAGTGTTTTAGTTTGAGTGGCTTGAACTAACCTCTTGCGAAAGCAAATGTGTGTCTGTCTATCGGCTTGTGGTATGCAGGTGTTATGCTTAGTGATAGTAGTCAACGGCGTGGAGAAAGTCGAGTAGAGGCTTGCCGTACCGATAGACTGAGAGCAGTGAAGAGCGGAAGCGTGGCTCGGACTGAGGGACCATGGGCGCTGGCGGACTAGCTGTGGTGGCTAGTACTTGGCACCGGCGAGTGCGAGAAGACATGAAGGTAGACCGAGTCAAGACAGTGGACGCGCGAGTCGAGCGGAGGCTCAGGGGACTAGGAGTCCGACCGGGCAAGGAGAAGGTGGCTCGAGTCGAGTGGTTCGGTGGTTTGGGCCTCAAAACCATCCGACAACGGTTTCCGAGTTTGGGCCTCAAAACTCGGGGTTCGATAGTTGAGCCCAAACTACCGGTGGCGGGTTTCGCGGGTTTGGGCCTCAAAACCTGGGCGGAGCTTCCGAGGAAGCGGGGATGGCACATGGCAGAATCCTGAAGGTTGCGTCGAGGCGACGACAACTCCTGGCAGGAAGCGGGGCCGTCCATTCAAATCAAGGGAGATATTTACCGGAGCTTGGACTACAATGCTTAGGCTAGGTAGTTCACTCAATGTATCTAGGGGGGTCTTTGGGAAATAGCCAAAGCCCATTAAGTAGGGGTGAAGGGGTATCCCTTATCCAATCTCTCGAACCCTAATCATTTTACACCATCTCTCTCTCTCTACCCTCTCTCTAGTTCATGAGATCCCTAGGTTGATTTCTCCAACCTTTGTAAGAACTCGCGAATCTTTTGTGGGAATCGGAGGCCTGACTCTCTGAGCGCCATGGCACGTTTTGATTCGTGATTCGTGTCCCGTTTGCTTGTGTTCTTCGCGATTTGGTTTTTGTTCTCTCTATCTTTTCCTTGTTCCCGAGATGAGAACTCTTGATTGAGAGAAGCTTTGCAAAATCCGTTTGAACCAAGTTTTGCGTACTTGTGAGGTCTCTGTTGTTTGTTGTTTTTCTCCGTTTGGGTTGCGGTTTGTTTCTCCGATTTCGAGACTAGTTCCGCTATGTTCCTAGGATATCTCCTAGAACATCCACCCACTTGTGGGTCGTGAACCTAGTTCTCTCTTTGGGTTGTGTTGGGGACAAGGGTCAAGATCTTCCGAAAGGAATTTTTATTTGGCTCTCATTCACCCTCCTCTGGTCGCCGTTTCCGGTCCTTCAGAATATGTACTACTATCGAGTTGTATTTAATTTGTACTGCGTCATAGACTCTTGAAAAACTTGAATATCTTGATTCCATAGAACATAAATACTGAAAATTTGAAGTCTTGATTTAGCTTACTCATTGACAACCTTGTCCATTTAATAGTTTGGTTTGTAGTCACCACAAAATGTGATCCAATCTTTATGTTTCTTCATTGATTATGTTTTCTTGTCTATTATGTTTAGTGGCAGAAATTTGTTAGTGCAATATACAATTGTCCTCTAATTGTGCTGTGTGCAGAACTGCAGATGGGAAAAAAAATAGTGGGCTAGGTGGGTCCAAATGTATTCGAGCTAACTTGAACGCAATCAACTCCATGATGCTGATTCGACGCATGGAAGTCTCGGCTATGTCTCTGGCACCTATCCCGCGCCCACCCCTACCCCAGCCCCAACCCGTGTTCGTTTTGCTTAGTGTTGTTTTGCTGCATTTTTAGTTGTGGTTGTCGGCCGGGGGAAGCCGGATTGCATTCTCTATAAAGCGGATTTGCGAAACTGTGTTAGATTTTGATGTTGTGAGTGGTGTTGTGAGATTTTTCTCTATGTTTTTGTAATGGTCATGGTGGAGTTTTGGTGAGGGGTGAATGAGGTTGCTGGTCGTGGTGGAGTTTTGGTGAAGGGTCAATGAGGTTGAGTTGAGGATAGCACTGATGGCTCTCACGACCTTGGATTCGAAACTTTTTGCGCTTAGTTCAATCGGAGGAGTTCGGGGTTCGCTCCGTATTTGTTTTCCTGTTGCTTGCTTTTGGTTCTGGTTGAATCGAAGGGGAGACAGTGGCTAATGAGCACCATGATACCTTTCTCTCCAGAATCGTGCTTTTGGTTCTGGTTTAATCGGAGGGAGGCGGCGGCTAATGAGCACTGTGATACCTTTCTCTCCAGAATCCTGCCATCTTCCGACTGCATGGTCTCGAAAATTCTTCCATCTTTTCATCGAATCGTTTGTCTTGTAACGTGTAGGATCGCTTACTGCTTATATATGGGCATCAGAACTGATATATCTACTCATGATCTATCCATCTTTATCTGTTTCAGGGATATATATTTTTTGAATGGGGATTTGAGGTTTTATTTAGAAACGAGTGGATTTGAACCACTTTTTTCTCACTCCGTTTTTAATGAGGATTTGAGGTTTTAATTAGAAACGAGTGGATTGATCATCTCGACACTATTTGGGGATATGGCATAATGGGGTTTTATTTGCATGTCCTTCTCATGTTTCCTTGTATTGTTGGCATTTCTGGCTTACTAATAACTGTGTATAAGTTTATTAGCTTGTCATATTGAGTATTTTTTCTTGTCTATTACTATAATTTTTGTAAGGGTTTTATATTTTTATTATATATGGTTGTGTATTTAATTTCCTTTCTAACAGAAAAGTTTGTAAAGCTAAATCATCATTAAATAATGATTGTTGCTAGTTTGTTGAAGTATGGTCCTAGTTATACAAAGGTGAAATTAACTACTCTGCTCCTCTGATTTTGACTTGAAGTTGTGTGTCATGCAAAATCTTACTTCAGTCAATTGGGTGTTGTTGCATGATTATTGTTTTTTTATTGTGAACGCTACTCATAGCTGGAATGCATGAGTTAAGTGAGTTAAGCACGGACAAAGTTACACACGGATTTGTGCAAGTAGGTTTGATGAGATAGAACTGGGATAAACCGTTGAATATCAAACTTTCAGTGCATGTCTTAGCAATGTGTGAGTCATGCATCTTCTGATTGTTTCTTGTTTTCACTCATCAAGATACTGAGATACAGTGCCTATACGGTTTGTTTGTTATTCGTCATGTTGAAGTAGTATTGGTCATATGTTTAGTGGCAGTTTATGAAATAGACCTTGTTGCTTCAGAACTTTGTCAATGCAATCTTGTTGAAAACTAGTACTTCTTTCACATTATACAATTGTCCTGTAATGCACCCATGGCTCTCTGTTTTCAAACCTCGAGAAAATCCTACATGCCATTCAAAACTGATCTCTGTTGGGTTATTGTGTTGTGTGCAGATAAGAAGAGAAAGGTTAGACGACCAGGTGGGTCAAGTCTATTCAAGCTGATGAGCACACCATCAAGTCAATCATCCTGATGAACCGCATGGCTTACGCCAAAGAAGCCTCAACTCCGGCTGCGGCTCCGGCACCCGTCCCCGCACCCACCCCTGCCCCGTGCCTGCCGCTCTACCTGGAGCCATGGGGGGAATGAATTAGGGTTGCTTTGAAGAAATGAACGCGTATCATTTTCTTGTAATAAAGTGAACCTAATCTCATGTGGGAACGGAACCCCTATCCCTTGGCCCCGCACCCTCGCCCATTCCAGGTAAGAATCGCAGGTAGCTTTAGTCTAGAATTGAGTTTCACACAATAAGTTTGCAAGTTTCTGAGTTGTAGTATCGACAACTGAGTTCAGTTTTCAAGTTTGCAAGTTCCAGAGCTTTAGTGCCGACAACTGAGATTTAAGTTTGCAAGTTCTAGAGGTTTAATATCGACAACTGAGTTTTAGAGCTTGAGTGTCCACAATTGAGTTTTAGGTTGTAATCTTTCTTATTCTTCTTTTTTCTTTCATATCATATTCAGTGTCCACAACTCAGTTTCAGGCTGTATTTTTAATTGCATTATTCTTGTACACAAAAATCCCAAAGAAAGTCTAAACAAATACTCCCCCCCCCCCCAAAAATAACTGTCGTTCTCACTTTGTGAGAAAAAATGAATAAATATATATTAAATATATATTAATATTTATGCTACATAATTAATATCATTAGAAAGATCTTTAAGTCTAGTTTTTTAACAAAATTATTCAAAGATATAAATATCATACGTATTTTGTATAAATCAAGTCAAATGTGTGGCACAGACACAAAAAATAATAATTAAAATGAGACGGAGGGAGTAGGGCCTAACTCTGACACCGTTCGGATGGGATTGCAGGACAACATACCTTCCGATTTACCGAGCATCAGCAATCGGAAGGTACTGAACATCAGCAATCCAGCAATGCTTATAGTAGCCAAAGGGTACTTAGTCTGGTTGGTTAAGTCACTTGAGCAGCACCTCCGAAGAACTGAGCGACAGATCTCGAGCTTCACGAGCACCTCCGAAGAACTGAGTGGTAGATCTCGAGCTTCACGAAGTCATCATAGACGCCTCGCTGTCGACGGGGACGTCGCCAACTTTGTGCGTGCATGTTGAGTGTCTATGTTGTACTGTGTAATTCTAAAAAAAAAACAATGTTTGTAATACAAATGTGCAAAGCTGAGCGGTCACCTGAAGAACCAGAACCATCTTGTAAGTTAGGGACTGTTTGATTCGTCTTACCATGTCAGAAGTTAGGTCTGATATAGTTTTTTTAGGCATGTGTTTATGTCTCACATAGTTTTTTTAGATATATGTTTGTTTACTTCTACAACTATGATATGTCAATTTTTTTAAGGTGTTTGGATCCTAGGGCTAAAGTATATCGAATATTTAGACATTCATTTAGTTTATTAAATATAGACTAATTATAAAACTAATTACATAAATTGAGTCTAATTTGGTAGAGAAAGCTATTAAGTCTAATTAGTCCATGATTTAACAATATTGAGTAAACATCTACTAAAGATAGATTAACTAGACTCAATAGATTCATATTGCTAATTAGTCTACTTTTGTGCAATTATAGTTTTATAATTAACTCAACTTTAGTTCTCCTGGTTAGCATCCGAACGTTTGATGCGACACGGATTAAACTTTAACCCCTGAATCTAAACACTCTTAGCCCACACATTGTAGACTTATTTTCATGTCTAGCTTCGTTTTTCTGGTCACACTTTTTTTTCTGTAACGTTTTAACGAAAGTTCAGGCGTACCAAGTTTACATTTAGAACCAAACTCATCCTACTGTCACATTCGCACCTGCACCAATTGGCTACACATCGCCGACCTTTAGCTCTCCCCCGTGTGGCCAGTGAAATGTTCTGAAGCTCCACAGCTTGTCATCTTGCATGGAGGCAAGTGAAATGTGAAGCACATGCATGTAAGGTCCCACGAGGTAGTGTAAAGCGGAGGCAAAATGCCTTCACCTCACCGGGCAAGCAAGCGTGCGAGGCAAAAATTCCTTCACGCCAGGCAAGCGACGTAAGAATAAAGTGGACCCTATGAACATCAATATGGAGTATTATACTTGGCTTCCTCGAAGTCAGTTGCCAATTGGGCATACAACTGTTTCCACTCGGTGCCTGGCTCATCTCATCACAACCACTGCTATATCTTCTCTAAACGAATGCACCGGGTCCCTAACCAATAACCACACCACAAGCCTCACCTACTGGCTACTGGCTACCTCCAAGAGAAACACCTAAATCTCCAGAGAGACAGAGCAACATCCTCCTTGCATTGTCCATCGATCAATGGAGCGGGTACCCCAATATAATGGAGTGCTGGCTAACACGACGAGGGCAGCTGAGTATTTGTCCGACCTGCTGAACAACTCAAGGAGGACAATCATCCAGGTGGAAGCTCTGGTGATAGCGGTCGCTGCGCTGCTGTTTTTCCAGCTCATCTTGGCTACTTGGAAGAGGCGGTGGCACAACTCCACCGTCAGTTTTGTCCTGTCGCTGTGTAACACGTCGTTGCTCCCTCTGGTCTTTTACACCCTTAGTATCATCTAGTCATCTCCAGTCGCTGGGGAAAGCAGCTACATCCGCCTGTATCGTTCACCTCGTCGGTGTCGAACGACACGTGGTGTTGTTGTAGTGGTTGCACTTGCATGATTGGTGTAGATTGGATTGCTTCGGGCTTTTCGGTAGAATTGTCGTCGAGGTACGCTGATCGGCTTGATCGACAGAGTTGTAGTTGTAGTAGATAGTGGATAAAGACTTGCATCGATCTCGCGTAGTAGATGGTGTGGACGGTACGGTGGAGATGTCGTAGTAGAAGGCTTCCCTTGCATGGAGCCTTGCATCGTAGATGCATCTGTATGTGCTTGTATGTAGATGCAAACGCATCCTATACATGCATGCATGCACATGTCTGGCGCCCTTGTAAATATATGGATGTGGCTGTACAAACTAGATGAAACAAGATGAGATTAATTAGAAGCTCACCTATGGATGTAGCGAGCGTGAACGCCATCTCGATTTGCTGTTTGTGGTTGATGAACTCGCCGCGGGTTGGTGTGGTTCGGCGCACGTCCCTTCCGGCTCCAGGAACGGATCGACACATGCGGCCGTTGAACTTGAGGCAGATGACAAAGGCTTGTACTTTGGCTTGCTTGCTTTCACTAGCATGCGTGCATACGTACTAGGCACAAATATGTGCACCATCGTATGCATGCTAGATCCAAAAGCCATGCTGCAGACATGGAGCCACGGCGAAGGAGCCACGGCGAAGGTCCAGGCTCCGGCACTCACGCATGCAGACATCGGTCGCGTCGTTGATGATGCAACCTTCCATTTTCTCGGCGTCGTCAAATGATCACCTTCATCGCGGCGCTTCTGCGGCACATGCATATGACGGTAGATCGACGCCACTTCATCTTGAACATCATATCGACGTCGTGCCGACGGTCCACGACTTCATGGATGTGCAAGGTTATTAATAAGATGCAAGATATGATTTATTTTATTGCTTACCCATGGAGAAGATGAACATCATCTCTCGGCTTCCTGTCTCCTCGGATGCGCCTGGGAAACTCACGACGGAGATGGCTTGGTGAATGAACTCTACAGCCGGCCGGACGTGGTACATGTCTGTACGACAACGAAGAAGCTTGTTGTGCTCCTCTGGTCGTCGATGTCAAATTGTCGAAGCAGCTAGCGGCGCCGCACTCTAAATGCACCTCCGAGAAAGAAGCCCGACGGCGGCCTTGCTTGCTTCTGTTAGATGCCAAAAATTGTGATCCCCCTCTACGGAGTCCCAGGGTCCCTTTATATAGGCAACCCACCAGGGCGCCGCCGGTCCTTGGCTCAGATGTGCGCGTTGCCAAAATTCTGTTAGCACACGCGATATACTCGGAACCGTCTCAAACCAAACAAGCTGTGAAAACTTACGAACTCTCAATCGAGGCCACAGGATGCTCATCCGATGGACACAGACTGAGATGGGTTCATTTTGCATTTTACCGCCCGCCGGCCAGCAATTGTAATTACGTTTTTTTTTTTGCAAATCACCCCCGAAACCCCATCCGTAGGAGACGAGCGAATATCTGGAGCACAGACCGTCGCCGCCGCCGCCCGCCCGCGATTCTCGCCCTCGAGTCGCCGGCCACCGCCCTCAAGTCGCTGCCGACCTCGCCATGGACTCCGACTCCCGATCCCCTCTATCGCCTCCCCCGCCCGCCCCCGATTTGCAAGTTGCGTTGGGGAGCGGTCCTCCAATCCAGCCGCCTGCGAGAGGAGACGCCCACAGGAGGACCGCCCCTGGCGAGGAGATGCTCCGACCCCGTGCACCGAGGGCGCCCTCGTCGCCGCCGTCGGAGCGTTCGCCCGCGCGCGTCTGAAAGATCCTAGATGGCTAGAGGGGGGGGGGTGAATAGCCTAATAAAAAATCTACAAAGCACTAGAGCAAAAGGTTAGATAACACTTAGGCGAAGCTTTTTGCTCTAGCTCTACTTAGGGTGCAAAGTCACCTATCCAATACAATTCTAGTTAGCTAAGTGCCTAACAATCAATAGCAAGAACCTAAGGCACTTAAATTGAGCTAGCAAGAGCAACTAACTAGCAAAGCTAACAAGCTAATAAAAGAGCTAACTAAGCAAGATATGAACAAGGTAAATACAAGAGAGGAGGTGATTGTTATACCGATGCCTTGTGATGTATGGATGTCAATAGGATGAACCAATCACAATATGAACACCAAAGAGTAGCCGGGAGACAAGATGACAATTGATTTTTCTCCCGAGGTTCATTTGGTTGCCACCAAGCTAGTCCCCGTTGTGTCGACTACTCAAGTGGTGATTCGGTGGCTAATAGGCAATGACAAGCCTAGCCCACTAACTCGGGCGCCACAAGAATCCACCCAAATGAGAGTAACTCAATGACACGAGCAATTCACTAGAGTTACCCTTTGGCTCTCCGCCGAGGTGGGTACAAGCCCTCTCACAATCACCGAAGTCGGCCGCAAACAATCACCAATTGCGCCGAAGCTTCTCCACAATCGCCAAGCCGTCTAGGTGTTGGCAAACACCAAGAATAACAAAAAATCACGCGGCGATGACGATGACCAAGTGCCACTAAGATGCAATGCAATGATCAATGCACTTGGATCACTCAAACTCTCACAAATATGCAACAAGAGTGAAGAGAGTGAGCTGAGGGCTATCTCAAACAAGCACAAGTATGTCAAATGAATAGGAGGTGCAAGAGTGTTACCCAAGGGCCGGCCAAAACATATTTATAGCCTTCCACAAAAGACTAGCCGTTTTCCCCTTCTTCCTGGCTTTCCTGCGTGCAGCCGGACGCACTTTGCATGGGGGGTCTGGACCAACGCGCATGCGTCCGGACCCTCCTTCAGTTTGAATTCGCCCGTTGGCGCCCTTCTCTGTGCCTGCTGCGTGACTCCGGACGCAGGGAACAGTAGAGTCCGGACCCGCATTTTCTTGCGTCCGGATCCAACTCAGAGATGTTCGAGAGAGCTCCTTGGCTTCGGTCCTGCGTCTGGTCTCTTGCGTCCGGACACACTTCAGCGTCCGGATAAATACATCCGGAGGAGTCCAGAGAGCGCCGAGCTCCGGACCTGAGACCGGAGTCAGCGTCTGGACTCTCTTTAGCGTCCGGACCTCCTGTCTAGAGAGGCCGAGGCCTAGGGTATGCCTCCGGTCGCATGACCAATGGTCCGGACGGCCTTTTGCCTGCGTCCGGACCCTGCGTCCGGAGCCCTTTTCAGTGTCAGACCGAGCCTTCTCTTCTTCTCCAAGTCTTCAAGTGCTAACACCTTATGATCAAAACCTTGTTCACCTGTGTTAGCCTTTGTAACATATATTTCTTGGATTATATTTAGTTCTTTGTGTCACTTAGGTTCATTTTAGATATGCAATGCAAATGACCTAGTGGCACATGATAACCGTAATCGAAACGAGTTTTCCCTTCTTAATAGTACGGCTATCTATCCTAAAGGTGATCACACTCTATATTGTCTTGATCACTAAACCAAAAATAGCCCTATAGATATACCTTTGTCTTAGGTCCATTTTGTTTTTCTCTTTCTTCTTTTCCTTAGTCATGGAGCACTTGATTCATCATGATCTTTCATCTAGCTCCATGTCTCAAGGTGAACCACCCTATCTTGATCATACACTTAGTATAAGGGTTAGTTCATATGTTTCATCAATTAACCAAAACCAAACAAGATCTTTCAGCGTCAGCGCGTTTGCCTGTGCGGGCGCACCCGGCCGCACGCCGAAGACGCTGTGCGGGCTGCACCGGCGACCGAGAGTTAGCACCTGGTGATGTGCTAGCTGCTCTGGGCCCATCCGTCCTAGCCCCTTGATCTTGCTATTGCAGGAGGAGAGAGATAAGGCAGGTGGATGTTGTGCTTGTCTCTGTGCAAAACCAGAAATTCCAAAGGAAAAAATGCATGATGTCTGAATTGTTGTGCTCGTCTCCTGTATATTGATGGTTCCCATGCTTGTCTCCTGGTTGATGTTTTGCAGCTGTCAGCGACATGGTGGGGAGGGGATTGCAAGGCCGGCGAGCTGAGGATGGCGTGCGCCATTCTTGTTCAGAGTTGGTGATCACAGGATGCACTCCAAATCTGGAACAAGAGACAAAGTGGCTTAATCTGTCAATGTTTGGCGTGTGCCATTCTGGCAAGGATGTTTGGCTTAATCTGTCCAAATCTAGGTGCTTGGTCAGGATAGTTGTCTTTTTTTGTAGTTTGCCGGGAAGTTCCAGTGTGTTCACATAAATGAGATTGTAAATTTGATATTATGAAATAAATATGGATTTTTGAAATTCAGGTCTCTTATATCGAATATGAATCATTTTGGATGTCCCATTCATGTCCAAGGGCTTGTGACCTATGTTGCACTGCTTCGATGAGGCCTGAATCTATATTGCTATGTAGCTGTTATTCCATTGGGTGAAAAAATGTGAAAGTGTAGGTTCTGTAAGTGCAAGTGTAGTTCCGGGGCAGTGTTCTGTAAGTGCAAGTGCAGGTTCTGTAAATTATTATCCAAACCTCTCAATGATTCAAGTAGGTTCTGTAGGCCACGTTAGATGTGAAAGTGCTTCTGTTAATGACATTGTACAATGATAGTACCATATGACTCATAAAATTTACAGGAACACGTACCAAATATGTTTGACTTGTTCATCTAAACCACTCACACTTTTCCAGATAGGCTGCTGAAGGTGACAATTTTTATATCTTTAGACTCCGAAATCCCTTAAATAATGCAATGGTCTCTTGCAACTATGAGTTGTTCCTGAAACTTATTGAAAATTTAATGTGTATATATGACACTACATTGCTTCTCCATGGGCCATGGTGTCATCAATTTAGGATTGGTGTGAAGACTTGCATTGTCGGCTTTCAACTCCTCTTGGCACTGGCACTCCAAAGCTGTGTCAAATCTTAGCCAAAACTCAACAAAGGTCAATTTTCGACGAATGAAACGGTTAAAAACGAATTCGCACTCTCTAATCGTGATGTAGTCCTAAGGATTTCTGCTAGAGGTATGTCCATAAAGTATGCTGGAATCCATGATTCTCGAATATCAAACTTTGTGGAAAACCACTCATTTTCCATGAGCCCATATGTTTTCATAATAGAACTCCATTGAGATTCAAACTCATATGAATTCTCGGAGCCCCAAATACACTTGTGTAATATTTTCTAGAACTCATCATCCTCTCTTATGGAGGGCTCGACCTTCTCAGGTACCTTTTCCATGATATGCCACATGTAAAGTCTATGAACTGTATTTGGTAGAATCTGAGCAATAACAGCCTTCATGCTCACATCTTCATCTGTTATGATTAGATGAGGTGCTATTCCACCCGTAGCCTTAAGATAGGTCTAAAACAACCATACAAATGACTCGATCTTTTCATCAGCCAAGAATGCTGCCCCAAGGAAAACACTTTGCAAGTGATGATTGACTCCAGTAAATGGCACAAACTTCATATTATATTGGTTAGTGGTATATGTTGAATCTACCGAAAGCACATCACCAAAAACACTATGGTTTTTCATGCATATGGCATCTGCCCAAAAGACACGAACAAGTCGTCCTTGTTTATCCACCATAAACTCATAAAAAAGACAGGATTTACTTCCTTCTTTCGTTCAAGTTGTCCCACAAACATTTGTGCATCAGCATCTTTGATTTTGCTCCTTAGGTCACGATAATAGTTCTTGAAATCCCTCAGCGTGCAACCAATATTTTCAAATCCACCATCACTGACTTGAAGAAGTCGAAATATCTGGGATGTGCCAATACTAGCCTTATGACAATTGAACAAAGTACTCTTTGTTTTTTCACTAACATTACGGTTTGATCTTAGCAAGTGCTTTTTATCTGGCGACACAAAACCATGGTTTTGCTCCTCAACCATTGAATGTATGTGATACTTATTGTCACTACAAAGCTTGACAACAATATGTGCCTCACAATCACATCTGGTTTCTATCACATTTGATGTCTTTCTTTTTTTCCAGATTGGTCACTAATATCTTGTACCCTCTCCTTTCCGTACCCTTCCCTTGAACAACAATACCGCTTGAATAATATTTCTTCATTTTCCTTCTTGTACTGACCAACACGAACAAAGAAACTAGTTTCATGTGCATACGATTTGTAAAATTTCTTCACATCTGTGAGTGTATCAAATATTATTCCAACTATAGGCTTCAAATATTCTTGACAACTTTTTACTATACCCGGAGAAGACGTTGACCGTGGTGTGCTTGGTTGTTCAAGGTGGGCTCCAACTACGTCGACTGTAGTTTCAACGTCTACTGCATACATGGATGATAGCAATGATCAGATCATATTAATTTCTATCAAAATCAACTGCATGAAAATCTTATAGGTGAAACTAACCACGCCATCAAGGGCTGCCATTTCCAATGCCAGAGTGCACGCTCGTGCGGTCCCTAACGTCGCGCGCGATGGAGTCCACGGCGTCGAGGGCGAGCAGCAACTCGGGGCCGTCGAAGGCAGGAGCAGACTCGTGGGCATCGTTGGCGGGCAGCGACTGACGTCCGTCGCCGGCAGGCACCAACTCACGGGCGCCGGAGTCCATGGCGATGACGGCGGCGCGGCAACTCGCGGTGACTCGCCGTCGACAAACGAGGAGGTGGCGATCTGCACGGCGTGACTCCCGTACGACAAAACCAACAGGCGGCGGCGTGACTCCCCCGGGAAACGAACATGCGGCTCGTGACTCCCGTACGGGAGAGAATTAGGGAGGGGTGATTTGAAAAAAATTAGGATTAATATGGCTAATGGTGGGCGTTTTTTTAAAAAATATCCCACCTCTCTCCCTAGACATCGGATGGGAATCCTGCGGTCCTGATTGATAGTTTGTAAGTTTTCACAGCTTGCTTGGTTTGCACTTATACATTTGATGTACTTGATACTATATATAGATATAGTATATTTGTAAAATGTGTAATCTAAAAAAAAATAAAAAAAAAACATGGTCAACTCCAACACGAGTTCAAAGTGGACTACTATATACGCCTGTTGGTTTTGTTGTACGGGAGAGAATTAGGGAGGGGTGATTTGAAAAAAATTAGGATTAATGTGGCTAATGGCGGGCGTTTTTTAAAAAAATATCACACCTCTCCTTAGACATCGGATGGGAATCATTCGGATGGGAATCATGCGGTCCTGATTGATAGTTTGTAAGTTTTCACAGTTTGGTTTGCACTTGATACACTTGATGTACTTAATACTATATATAGATATAGTATATGATGAGTATTTGTTACTAAAAGAAGTAAAAAAACCTGGAAAACTCCAACACG
The DNA here is from genome assembly GCA_022036555.1 of Microstegium vimineum. Classification (NCBI taxonomy): domain Eukaryota; kingdom Viridiplantae; phylum Streptophyta; class Magnoliopsida; order Poales; family Poaceae; genus Microstegium; species Microstegium vimineum. The sequence continues at coordinate 61,694,669 of CM039131.1, read as the reverse complement.
AGTTCAAAGGGGACTACTATATACTGTACGTATCAATCTCCTGCTTTATGCGATATAAATCCCGTACGTATCTATATTTTTCTTTTTTCTCGATCGGGATCTCTCGACTACGTACGAAACGATGTTACGACAACTCGCGGAACTTCTCTTATGCCGAATCGTCGCTCACGATGTCAATGGACACGTACTCGCACAGGTGCAGCTGAATGTACTCTCATGTACGTCTTTCTCGATCTATACTCTTTCTCACCACTTGCGTTTTATCGCCGTTGTCATACGCCTTTGATTGATTGGTATAATTTGTCGTCGCACGCTTGGGATTGGCCTCGTAGCGGTAGGGGACTAGGGATTGGGCGTCGCTATAGCTGTGTGAGAGTAAATGATATAAACTACTTCGACTATAAATTACTCCCTCAATCCTAAATTATAAGACATCCCCATAATTTTGGAGAATTAAAGTATCTTAAAGTTTGACCAAACTTATATGACAATATAATTATATTTATGATGTTAACTAAGTATCATTAGATTCGTTATCAATTGTATTTTCATAGTATGTTTATTTAATGTCATGAATTTTTATAGTTTTCTATATATTCTTTGGTCAAACTTAAGATGTTTTGACTCTCCAAGATTCTTAGAATGTCTTATAATTTGGGATGGAGAGAGTATAAGTTAATTTTTCTATTATGTCTTTATAATTTAGAACGTAACCAAGGGAGCAGTTACTGACTCTAATTCAACTTCTACAATAATATTAACTTTTAGATTATACTCCCTCCTTTCTAAATTATAGTTTATTTGACTTTTTTAACCCAAATTTAACCACTCGTCTTATTCAAATTTTTGTACAAAATATAACTTTTTTTTTCATGGTATACTTTTTAATAAATGGTCTACAAGAATGAGTTAAATTTGACTATGTTTCCATAATTTTTTTTAATAAGACGAGTGGTCAAACTTAGGATGAAACAAGTCAAATGAATTATAATTTAAAACGGATGGAGTAGCATCTAACATAGATAGCCCCACATAATTTTTTCTTGGGTTAGAATTATTAGCTATTGATCAAGCTAAAGCTAAACTTTTTTTCTCTCTTCTATTATATATATATTCAAGGTGATTTTTAGGGTTTGGTCTCGATCTACTTGGCGGTGCAGCTCCAGCATATTCTAAGAGGTTCTACAGGTTCTCTACTATCTTAGGAAGGTTTCTATTCAAGTAGAATTTCAATTTGCTGATTAGATTTTGAACTATACTCATTCCTGTCTGAGGGTCCAACACTGTCGGACTTTAGAGCAGCAGTGTCGGGCGGAGCAGCAGTGCCGGGCTCCAAAGCGGGACTGCCGCGCTTGTGATCTAATAAGTTCTGCAGCTAATTTTTTAAACAGGCCTATTCAACCCCCCCCCCCCCCTCTAGTCCTCCTAGGCGACATCAAGGTCCTTTCAAGACTGCGACACATATTTCGTCGATAGTGGAGCTCTTGTGTTGACCTCTCAACCTTATCATGTTTCTCATTTGCTTGCTTGAGTGAGGCTTTGAGCTCCCTAGTGCTAGATGTGAGAGTGTTGTTCTCAAGCTTCAAATCATTATTAGCACTAGACAAGGCATCAAGCTTAGCATGTAAGTTTTCTTGTACCTCAAGTAGTTTGTCATTTTTTACCTTTGTATTTCCTTATGATGTTAGAGTATTTGTTGCAAATTTTAATTAGTTCATCATAGGAAGGTGCTTCATCATCATTATCACTACCACTGCGGAGGACTATGATCAAACAAACATACTTGTACCGTGAATTGATGTTGCGGATTAAAGCAAGATGAATCAGAAAAGAATATTTTGAGTTGGAGGAAAAGGGCATGCTCAATTGGAAAGCCTACGGGGAAAATAGAGAAAGAATAGAAAAATTATATGATATTATTGAATGTGCTCTTGGCAGGTATAAACATCGTCGTATAAAAGATGGGTGCTTCTAAGCATCGAACTTTACATTTGGTATTCGTAATGAGTCCGTTGTACGTTATGCCACGAAAAGAAGCGTTGAAGAAAATAAGAAGAATTCATAAAAGGAGAGAAGAATATGCTCCCATTAGCAACAACAGTACCCTCGCTATACATGGGTCAAATAATCTGGCTAGATGCTTTAGTTTTTTTGTGTAATATAGAACGACGTAGATTCATTCAAATATGGTTGATCTACCTTTTTGTGATAACTATAGCCTGCATTGTAATAATATTTTATGTTTAGGTATATTTATTATGTAGGAATGACACTCTAGTTTATGAACCAGTTACTGCTTGGTGGAATAAATATATAATTGTCGGGTACGAAGGTAAGGGTACCCTAAACCCTTCGATAAATTAACGCTAAACATAGCAACTATTTTTAAGGCAAGGATCAGCCCACTACTCGGTAAGACACGGCCCATCAATCGAGGGCCCCCTCTACACCAACTGCGGCAACAAGCCACGGGCCGGCTCCACCTCGACGACGGACGAGGGGGCGAGCGAACGACCCCCGGCTCCACCTCGACGACGGACGAGGGGTCGAGCGAACGACCCCCCGGCTCCACCTCGACGACGGACGAGGGGTCGAGCGAACGACCCCCCGGCTCCACCTCGATGACGGACCGAGGGGGCGAGCGAACGACCCCCCCGGCTCCACCTCGACAAACGAAGAACGGACGAGGGGTCGAACGATCGACCCTCCAACCTCTACCTCAACTTCGACCTCTCCGACCCCGTCGACGCCTCGACCTCCCCCTCGACCAAGGGTCGAGCGGACGACCCTCGGACGAGGGGCTCGATTAACCCAACTTCTCCCGGCATAGGTTAAAGTGAACCCACCTAACGACATGGGCGCCCGCGTCCGCTGTCAGATCCGCCAACTCCCCGTCCAGTCCCCGATTCCCGTCAACTGTGCCGCCACTGTTGCCACTACGCGAGTACGGACTTCAACAGTACCCCTCGGAAAGTGAACAGTGCGACCCTCGACGACGACTTCGGGAACGCGACAGAGCCACGCAGGGCTCGACCCCCCCCCCTCGACCGGGGGGCTCGACCCCTCTCTCTCTAACAACTCCAGTACGGAGGCCGTCCCGTCCGCCCCGTTCAGCTTCAGCTGTGGGATTTGTGCCCGCCTGCGGATGCTGTGCTGCGACGACTTCTACTGCCACCACGACCGGGGACGCCAGAAGAACGGGAAGGCCATGCCGCCACAGTGCTCAATGTCTCTCCTCCAACACTGTGCCGCGGATACGCCGCCCATACTTCTACTGTTAGGACCCTGCACCCTCGGGTCTCCCCTTGGTCTATAAAAGGGGACGCCGAGGTAGAGTATGGGGAGACTTTTTCCATTTCTGAGAGATCAGACTTTCGTTCTCAGGGACCCTAGTTTAGACTCTGACACTCCAGAGTCCACACACCCCGCCACTCGATCGACCCCTCGGGTGGCCAACTCCGTGTAACACAGCTTGTACCCCCCTGTACGAGCACGCTTCGGGTGTGAGATAATACAAGTCATCCTCCCCCCGCTGGACTAGGGCCTTCTTTGCCCGAACCAGGATAAACCTTGTGTCCATCTTGCATCACGTCTAAGAGAGGGAGCACGCGATATACAAATTTACTCGTTGGTGGTCATAACACCGACAGTTGGCGCGCCAGGTAGGGGGATTCGCGTGTCGATCAACTCCAAACTACTCTCTCAGATGGATTCTACCACCCCATCGTTCCCGTTCACCACCGTCATCTGGTTCGGCAGTCTAGGGTTCGTTTCCACGGACCAGGGCGACTTCATAGTCTTTCCCTCTGCCCGTGGCCTAGACGTCAGCAGCTCCGCTGCGCCGGAGCCAGCAAGGATTAGGCGACGGTCCCTCCGCTTGCGTCTCTGGCCTACGATCAGGAGGAGGCGCGAGCGGCTCCGACGCGCTCGCCGTCGTGCGAGCTCTGGGGCGCCGGATGCCGTTCCCCGGTCCCAGTTAGCGACACGGCCCCTTCTCCTAGGGGACCGCTTGACCCACGCTTGTGGGCCGAAGGCGGGCGTCTCCCCAGGTGGGACTTCGACTCTGCCACGTCGTCATCCCCGGAGGCTCCCGTGGCCTCTCCGACACCCTCAACCCCGTCACCACCGCGTGACCCGTTCCCATACGGGCTCCGCAATAGTGCCGGACTCTACTCTGCTTTCGCAGGGCTGCGGATACATACATACGGCGAGTCTCCATGGACTCCGTCGTGGGCGACGGCCGATCCCGTCACCATCACTTCATTGGGCGAGCCAGAACTGCCCCGGACGTGGGGCACGTTACGGCGGCGCCTGGAGGAGGAAGAAACAGGCAGGCTCTTCCCCCACTTCTACCACGCCGACCCCGACTCGGACTCTCCCGACGAGAGTTACGACTCCACTCGGGAGTGCTTCCACCTCGACGAGCGAACCGACCTCCAGGACGACGTCGACGACACCGCGGCCACCGAAGAAGGGGGAGGGGCTAACGCTACGCCGGCTCGAGATGCCATTCCCCCAAGTCCTGATAGAGCCGATCCACCCCCCGACGTCCAGATTACGCAGGTCCGGGAGCTTCTCAGCAAACTCGAGGAGGAGCGCCTATGTCTTCAGTAGCTCGAACACGCCCTCGAGCGGGATCGAGGGCGTCCCCAGGGTGGAGGAGCTCGCGAGCGGGCCCGGGAAGTCCACCGGCAGATCGTCGAGGAGGGGAACGCCGAACCCCGAGTCTTCAACCGCGCCAGCCAGAATGTCATAGCAGCCGCGATGCTGCTCCGCGACATGCCGGCGCCATCGACCCCCCAGGCACGGCGTATCAGGGACGAAATCCAGGGGCTGCTCCAAACTGTGGCCGTACAGCAGGCGGAGAGCTCAGCCTCGAGGCGTCGAGGGGCTGCCTCCGAGCGACAAGCAGCGCCCCCTCGACAAAATCGGGAGGTCTCCGTCCACCAGAACAAGGCGCCCTAGGGCCAGGTCGAGCGACGACCGGTTCAGAAACGTCTCGTCGACGACCTCCCCCCTCGGGTGAACAATCGACGTCGGTACGGCGACGCCGAGGCTCGAGGCTACGGCGCTCACCGAGGTGGGCGCTACGACGGCGACGAAGACCGATGTCGGTCTCCGGAGCCGCCGGGGCCCCGAGTTTTCGGTAGAACCATCTGGCGGGCCTCCCTGCCTGTACGTTTCCGACCACCCACTAGCCTGGTCAAGTACAACGGCGAAACCAAGCCAGAGCTCTGGCTTGCCGATTTCAGGTTGGCATGCCAGCTGGGTGGAGCCGAAGATGACCTCGTCATCATCCGGCAACTCCCACTGTTCCTCTCCGACACTGCTCGAAGGTGGCTCGAGGAGCTACCCCCGGACTTGATCCAGGACTGGTCCGACCTGGTCCGGATCTTCGAGGGCAATTTCAAGGGCACCTACGAGCGGCCAGGCAACCCCTGGGACCTTCGCAGCTGCAAGCAGAAGCCAGGGGAGACCCTCCGCGCCTTCACTCACCGATTCTCGAAGCAGCGCACCGCACTGACCCACATCCCCGACCACGAGGTCATCACGGCGTTCATCGCCGGGACAACCTGCAAGGAGTTGGTGCGGGAGCTGGGACGAAACACCCCCAAGACCGCCAACGAGCTCATGGACGTCATCGCCAACTACGCAGCTGGCGAAGAGGCCGTTGGCGCATTCTTCCAGATTCCCCCAGGGAAGGGGAAAGGCAAGGCGGATGAGCCCGGGGAAGGGGAAAGGCAAGGCAGATGAACCCCGCGTGGAACATCGAATAGCTACGTCGCTTCTATCCCTGAGGCCCCAGGGCCTTGTACATTTTCGTATTTATGTACAAATTCTCGAATGAATAAAATGTTCTCGAAACACATTTCACGTTCGTTCGTAGCTCGAAGGTAGCCTTGACTTTGCCCGGACAAAGTCGAGCTCCCCTCGGGGGCTGACAGGAGGGCACCCCCCTCCTAAGTCTCCGAAAAACTCGAACGTTTTTTCAAAACTCGACTCTCCCTCTCGTTCTTTCCCTCGAGTAGGCTTCTTAACTAAGTAAAGGCGGCTCGAACCCCCCAAGGGTCGAGGGTGTCGTCGAGCCAGGGACTCACCTACGCCCCAGGGCTACGGTATCCCCGCTCGCCACCTCCCTTCTAGGGATACGAGTGTGCGTCGAATACTTAGTTCACAAGCGTTGACTCAGGCAAAGAAAAGCAGGGAAAGCTCGAAAAACCAATATTAACTGTGTGCATCTCGATCAAAACGCATTATACACAAAAAGCCCTCAGGGGCTTGGCATTGTATCAGTACAAAAGCCTAACTATTACATGGACCTTCTTGTCCAGATATGGCTCGCGGGCCCAGGACTACCCGTCGACACCTTCCGAGGGCTACTCGTCCACCGAGGGGATCACCTCGGGCTCGAAGAGTCTCGCCAGCAGGCCTCCAGGCACCTCTGCGTGATCCATCAACTCCTGGCACTTCGCGTCATTCTCTTCCTCGGTCAGCTTCGGGTCGGTGGCGAACCCGTCGACAACGAGGTTGAGGTCCACGTCGTAGAGGGAGTTCACGACAGCGAGGGCCCGCTTCACACCCACATGCAGGGCGGCTCGGACATTCTCCGTCACCCCCCGCATCATGGAATAGAAGCGGCGCAGCAAGGAGTCCCCTCGAGCATCCCCCTCGACCTCCGGCTCCGGCTTGACCGAGAGGTCGTTGCAGAAGGTGTTGATGCCAGCCGCAAGCATCACGTTGAGGTTCGCCTCAGTTCCAAGGAGGCCCTGAAGATTGTCCAGGTCCTTGTGGGCACGGGCATTCTCCTTCGCAAGCTCTGCCAAAACAAGCACGCAACAGTCAAAACCCAAAAAAGTAGAGAAAGGGTCGAGGCAGGACAGATTCTGCAACACCCGAAGCACTCACCTTGGGCCTGCACGTCCAGGGTGGAGTAGGCATGCTCGGTCTCCTCGAGCTGGCGGCGGATGTCATCAAGGTCGGAGGACTGGTCCTTAACCTTGGCCTCGAGGCCCTCGATGGTCTTGCCTGCGTCCTCGAGGGCCCTCCTCTGGTTCATCGCCACCACGCCCAAGGAGGTCGCGCGGGTTCGAGCCTTCTCCTCCGAGGTGGCCAGAGCGTCGCGCTCGCGGGAGACGGCGTCGAGGTCTCCCCGGAGCCCTCGGATGCCTTCCGTCGCCCGGGTCAGCTCTTCCCTCAGCCGGGCGGCCTCCTCCTTGGCCTTGCGCTGGGCCTCGAGGGCAGCATCCCGCTCCCGCCCGACGGTGACGGTTGACCGAAGGGCGTCGTCGAGCTTCCCTTGCACCGACGACAAGGCCTCCCAGGCTTCCTTCTGGATGGCCTCGTAGCCGGCCTTCGCGTGGGCGATCTTCGACTCGGCATCCTTCTGGACAGTCGCCGCCTCCGCCTTCGCGCGGGCGACCTCATCCCTCGCCTTATCCAGCGAGGCGTGGAGGGTCGAGAGTTGTCCCTGTACCCGGAGAATGTACTGGGACTTCTCGTAAGACCTCACCCGCAGCGACTGACGAGGATAAAGACGAAGACCGTCAACAAATGGCAGCCAGACAATTCAAGTATAATCTAAGGTGGAACAGAACCTACCTCCATTCCCTCGCGTATGTCCGCGGCAGCAACCTCCGCAGCGCGACGTACCGAGTGTTCAAGCCAGGCCCGATACTCCTCGACGTGCTCCCACCGTCAGAGCTCGGTCTGGTCGTCGAGCGTGAGGAAAACCCGCTCGGGGTCTCGAGGGTCCGCCACCTCGAGAACCTCCTGGCCCCACGCCACGCTGCGGGCGGCGATCCTCTGCTCGACCGTCCCCGTGACGTCATCGCGCAGGTCCCTCCCTCCTCGATAAGCGGAAAGGGGCGAGGCTTCCTCCGCCTGTCCTCTCCCATCCTCTGGGCCGCCTCGCGAGGACGTCGATGGCCCTGCCAAGCCATCGCCACCGGTAGAAGAAGACCCCGACCAGTTAGACGGCCCTGCGGGATGAAGAACCCCAAAAAAGTTAACACCCAGCAAGGCGAGCCCACTGCATCTCGAGTGAGTCGAAATGTGACTTACCTCGAGACAGCGGCCCCCCAACCTCGAGGGGAGGCCGAGCCACCTCCGGCTCCGCCCGAGGAGCCGCGATGATGGCCATTTCCGCCGGGTCCACCAGCTCGGCCACCATCTCGTCCACCTGGGCGGGGGTGGACTCCATCAACGTCCCGCCCTGTGTCGGCGCGGGCGTTCCCTCGGCGCGCTCGACCGGACCTCCCGCCTCGAGCCCCGACGTCGTCGAGGGGCCCTCGAGCGCGGCGGCAGTCGTACCCTCGCGCTCGAGCTGGAGTCGAGCCTCCAGCGCAGCTAGGCCCTCGGGCCAACGCCCTGGCGTTGGGTGAGCCGGGGCCTCCCCCTCGTTCGCAGGGGCCTGAGGCCTGACCACCTCCACCTCCTCGGCCGCGACCGCCGTCGTCGAAAGCTCCGCGCACCCCGGGGCGCCAGATGCGACTTCTTTCGATGGTCGCGCGGGCGCCACGACCGTCGCTTCAGCGGCCACCACCGGCGCGCTCACCTCCTCTGCCGTCTGAGCAGACGCCGAGGCCCACTGTGCCTCCCCCCGCGCCGCCACCTCCTGGGCCGTGGCTTCCCGTGCCGCCTCGGGGGCAACCGTCGAAGGGGGCGGGGCGGCAGGACCGACCTCAGCGGCTGCTTGGACCGCAGCCCCCGTCTTCAGCTTCTCTGCAGGGGCGAGGGGCGCGGCTCCCTGCGGGCGCTTCGACCTGAAAAAGAAACACGTGCGCAATGGTAAGCACGGGTCATTATCGACAAAAAGAAAATACAGACAACATCCGGGAAAGCGACTTACCCCCTCGGAGCCCGGCGCTTCGGCCCGGTGACCGTCGGGCTGATCGAGCTCTTGAGCACCACCGCCTGGGGGGCGAGGGTCGAGGCGGCTCTCGGCACCTTCTCCAGGGCAGGGGCCGGCGGCGCCACCGTCGTCTTCTTGCCGGTCCCCACCTGCGCCGACGGGCCCGGCGCCCGTGCACTCGACGCGGCAGGCTTCGGGGGCTCGCTCGATCGACCCCTCGACGGCGGCGCCACCGTCGTCCCCTTGCCAGTCCCCACCTGCGCCGGCGGGCCCAGCACCCGTGCGCTCGACGCGGCTCACGTCGGGGGCTCGCTCGGTCGACCCCCCGACGAGGACCGCGACGTTTGCGACCGCGTCTGCCGCGCCACGACTTCCTGAAAAGCCACGGGGCGCTCCGCCCGTGGCCCAGCTTCGACGGAAGGGGCCGACCTTGAGGTCGACCCCTCCCCTCCGTCAATTACAACGGCTGCTTGTTCAGGCGTCGTCTCTTCCTCCTCCAAGTCGCTCCAGTTCGTCTCTTCCTCTTCCTCGTCCTCCTCTTCCGAAGGCGACAACTCCTCCTCGAGGCCCTCCCGTCTCTGATTGGCCCGGCGCTGATCTCTTAGCTCTTTCTCCCGAGCCCTCCTGGACGCCTTCGCCTTGGCCTTGTCCTTGTTGGCCTTCTGCTTCTCCGCGCGGAGGCGATTCGCCTCCTTCGTGGCCCGGCCCTCCTTCACCGGCGGAGGCGAGGGTCGGTAGGACACATTCCCCTGCGGAATGCGAGGCAATTAGAGCACGGGCGGAGAGGACGGAAGGGACGAGAGCGAGAACTCTAACCAGAGGAAAGGACCTTACCAGCTCAAAGAAGCCCTCGTCCGGCTTCATGGGGATATTCGCGATGTTCTTGGGGTCGAACGACCCCGCGAAGAAACGGCGGACGCGGCTGACCACCCTGTCCGGGGCCAGTTCTTCTTCGACGAGGCGACAACCCGAGAGATCGACCCCCGGACCCATCTCGTCGATGCGGAGGGGTCGAGCCATCAACAGCACAACCTGGCGTCGGTGGAACGCCGACGCGACGATCTCCGCGGTAAGCCCCTTCTCCTTCAGACGCTTGAGCGCGTCCAGCAAGCCGTCGAGGCGCTTCTGCTTGTCCGACGGGACGCCATATCCCCAGCGGTCGGGCTCGGCGTCGAGTGTCCTCCCGGTGTACGCCGGGAGCAGATCGTCGTCGTTCCTCAGGTAGAACCACCCGGAGTGCCATCCGGAGTGGCTCGAGGACGGCTTCGCTGGGAGCCAACACTTCGTTCGCTTGACGGAGATGCTGCAGCACCCGGCCCTGACCCTCCGGCGGGTACCAGCGGTGGCCGAGGCGTGGAAGATGCTGGCCTTGAAGATATGGAGCCACAGTTCCTAGTGGGGCTCGATCCCCAGGTAGCCTTCGCACACCACGGCGAAGATCGCCGCCTGACTGACGCCGTTGGGGGTGAGGTGCTGGAGCTCCACGCCGTAGTGGTAGAGGAGCGCACGCAGAAAGCGGCTGGGTGGGGCCCCCAGTCCCGCCCGGTGGAAGACCTCGAACGACACCACGTACCCCTCCGGCGGGTTGGGCTCGGCGTGGTCCCGCGGCGGAAGCATCCACTCTGGCCTCTCCGCCGTGGTAACGGGCCGGAGAAGACCGCTCTCCACCAACCCCGTCAGGTGCGAGTGACGGATCGAGGAGGCGGGCCAGTCATCAGCACCGACGAGCACAAAATTGGCCATGGGGACGGCGGTTTGCTCGGACTTGGAGGCGGATGGTACGTTCCCTATCTTTCTCTTTCTCTCTCGCTCGCGCAGAGTTCCTGCTCGTGGGATGCCTAAGGCAGAGGCGGAGAGAAGAAGGCAAGGAAAGCAAAGGCAAGGAGGCGGGGAAGACAAGTGCGCGGGAAGAGCACCCAACTCCTCACCTTCACTACTTATACGCGGGAGGCCAACGGACGGATCCGGCAACAGGCAAGAGAATCTCTGCATTTAATTCGCCTGTACTCCCTTCCTCGTATTCCCTCCAGGATAAGGCGTCCCGTCCCATCATCGGGCTCCGCGCCGCACTCCGCCCTGCAACCGCACTGTTGCGCCGAACGGACACCGCCTAAAAAGGCGCGCGGCCGGAAACGTCGTCTTCGAGGGTAAGGAATCTTGAGGCAGCGAGAGCTGGCCCTCGAAAGAGGGTTCGACAGCTACCCTCGAGTACCCGAGGCCAGAAATGACCTCGGGTTAGGACCTCGGTCCACCCCCAGAATCTCGAGGGGACAAAGGCCGGCCTACGAACGGGCTCGATAGCCCCCCTTGAGTACCCGAGGCCTGACGGGGCCTCGGGTCGTCAACTGCAGTTCGTTCCATGGCCTCGAAGGGATAAAGGCTGGCCCGTCCGGGGGTTTGACAGCCTCCCTCGAGAGCTCCGACACAGGTATGTCCCCAAGTTCAATACAACAGCCACCTGCTTTTCCCCTCGGCGGTCCACAAGGTCGGACTCCTCCTCCTGAGGATAACGTCGGATGACGAACCATCCGTCAAATCTTGAGGGAGCGAAGGCTGACCCTTACATAGGGTTCGACAACCGCCCTCGAGTACCTGAGGTCAGGAAGGACCCATGGTTAACGAACTCCGGTCCACCCCCAAATCTTGAGGGAGCGAAGGCTGGCTCCACGAACGGAGTTCGACAACCGCCCTCGAGTACACGAGTCAGGGATGTCCCGGTAGCTCGAGAACGAACTCTCGAGGCTCCCCGGGACATATCCGAGGCATACCTAGGAACACCTAAGGATCCCTACGATGGGAGGCATCGAGCCACCAACTCCTATCGAATGGGGTTGTCACCTTGGTGATCCACATGGTCGTGCTTAGTAAGCCGCACGGCTTGCTTAACAATGAGAACGCCTCCGGGCCACTAGTCAACCCCTATCGAACGGGGTACGAGTTCTCACTCGGATTTTTACCCGCACAGGGCACCATTTCTAATGGACTCATGCCCGAGAACAGCTCGCCGAGGACTTCGGGCTCGTCCTAACGAGGATAGCACGATGCTCTTCACCCCACAATCCAAACGAAAGGATTCGTGGGAAGGACGCTATGAGGTAGTGAAGGCCTAGCCATTCGAGGGCTCGAGGGCCCGACTACGCACGGCACCCCTCGACGAAAGAGGGTCGAAAAACTCATAACCTGGCAGACAGAGATGACCTCTCGGGCGGGGCGCCCTGACTCCAGTGGTGCTCGAGGGAGTGAAGGCTGGCCCTCGGTAGGGTTCGACAGCCGCCCTCGAACACTTCTCTTTTCAGGGAAAGGAATGGAACCAACCCGTCGACAGGGTGCACGTCTCCAGGTATCCTTAAAAGACCCCTCTATACAACGTATTTTAGCCCCCAGAGGAGTTCTAAATCATTCCTCTAGGGCCTCGGGGGCTACCCCCGCGGGGTGCGCTCGCACGCACCCCACGGAGAATCGGACTTCTCACTAACCCTGCAGGCCAAGGACAAAACCTCCGGGCAATCCTTACTCCCTCCGAGAAACGTGTATCCTAACCCCCAGAGGAGTTCTAAATCACTCCTCTGGGGCCTCGGGGGCTACTGTCGGGTACGAAGGTAAGGGGTACCCTAAACCCTTCGATAAATTAACGCTAAACATAGCAACCATTTTTAAGGCAAGGACCAGCCCACTACTCGGTAAGACGTGGCCCATCAATCGAGGGCCCCCTCTACACCAACTGCGGCAACAAGCCACGGGCCGGCTCCACCTCGACGACAGACGAGGGGGCGAGCGAACGACCCCCAGCTCCACCTCGACGACGGACGAGGAGGCGAGCGAATGACCTCCGGCTCCACCTCGACGACGGACGAGGGGTCGAGCGAACGACCCCCCGGCTCCACCTCGACGACGGACGAGGAGGCGAGCGAACGACCCCCAGCCCCACCTCGACGACGGACGAGGGGTCGAGCGAACGACCCCCCGGCTCCACCTCGACGACGGACGAGGGGTCGAGCGAACGACCCCCGGCTCCACCTCGATGACGGACCGAGGGGGCGAGCGGACGACCCCCCCCCAGCTCTACCTCGCAAACGAAGAACGGACGAGGGGTCGAACGATCGACCCTCCAACCTCTACCTCGACTTCGACCTCTTCGACCCTGTCGACGCCTCGACCTCCCCCTCGACCAAGGGTCGAGCGGACGACCCTCGGACGAGGGGCTCGATTAACCCAACTGCTCCCGGCATGGGTTAAAGTGAACCCACCTAACGACATGGGCGCCCGCGTCCGCTGTCAGATCCGCCAACTCCCCGTCCAGTCCCCGATTCCCGTCAACTGTGCCGCCACTGTTGCCACTACGCGAGTACGGACTTCAACAGTACCCCTCGGAAAGTGAACAGTGCGACCCTCGACGACGACTTCGGGAACGCGACAGAGCCACGCAGGGCTCGACCCCCCCCCCTCGACCGGGGGGCTCGACCCATCTCTCTCTAACAACTCCAGTACGGAGGCCGTCCCGTCCGCCCCGTCCCGCTTCAGCTGTGGGATTCGTGCCCGCCTGCGGACGCTGTGCTGCGACGACTTCTACTGCCGCCACGACCGGGGACGCCAGAAGGACGGGAAGGCCATGCCGCCACAGTGCTCAACGTCTCTCCGCCAACACTGTGCCGCGGATACGCCGCCCATACTTCTACTGTTAGGACCCTGTACCCTCGGGTCTCCCCTTGGTCTATAAAAGGGGACGCCGAGGTAGAGTATGGGGAGACTTTTTCCATTTCTGAGAGATCGGACTTTCGTTCTCAGGGACCCTAGTTTATACTCTGACACTCCACACTCCACACACCCCGCCACTCGATCGACCCCTCGGGTGGCCGACTCCGTGTAACACAGCTTGTACCCCCTGTACGAGCACGCTTCGGGTGTGAGATAATACAAGTCATCCTCCCCCGCTGGACGTAGGGCCTTCTTTGCCCGAACCAGGATAAACCTTGTGTCCATCTTGCATCACGTCTGAGAGAGGGAGCACGCGATATACAAATTTACTCGTTGGTGGTCTTGACCCCCGGGTCATAACACCGACAATAATGGTTTACCCTTTGCATGGAAATTTATTTTATTCTTTTTTTTGTTTATTTTTTTCCATCTATGTTTGCTTGAAATTTTCTCTTGGAGCCATTGTCCTTTTTCAATCATGTAATGCATAATATATATTATCATTTTATAGAAGTACATATGCAAAATAATCTTTTGGAACTCTTTGAAAAATCAACACGTCATCTCCATGGCTATTACGCCATATATTTGTAGATAAAATTTTAGAATAGTCGGGGGGAAAAACACCATCCAGCATGAGAAATCAAACGTTGTAAAAATATGAGAATATGGCGTACAATATGAAGGTGCTTAGAAATACGAAAATGATAGGGGCGGTATTGTAAAATAGCTCACATTTAATTTGTGATTTCAATTCATCTGGATTCGGGTCTCTTGGATGAAAATGGTGCGAGAGAAAAAAAGATGTTGCATGTATGCTCACTCGGTTACGAGCTAGCACGTCGTTGGCGCCACTCACTCATCCAGCTTTAGCTAGCTAGTACAGTAGTTGAGCAGCCAAAACGCAGAAACCGCACTGCAGAAACACATGGTCGATCGAGCTAGCTAGCAACTCGAGGAGGCCGCCGTCCATGTGAGTGCTTCTCGCGGTCGCTGCCAAAACTAATAAGGCTGATGATAGATGATAGATGCAATCGGCCGGGGTACATGCATGCACGTGTTAACAATGAAGCTTTCTTTTAATTTGTTCGAAAATTGGGGTACACATTTTAATTTGTTCGAAATTAATAAATAGGAAAGATATACTACGCCGTTTATTTTATTTAAGACATTTTTGGTGAAAACATATGGTTTTTAAATCTAAGCTGGTTTGGGTTTTCAAAAGAGAGAGGTTGCTTCTTTAACGAAACCGAAAATGTTTTCAAATAGGTTGCTTCTTTTAATATTTTTTAGTTCAGTTGCATGTTTAAAAAATTCCATTGAGTGCAGATGTATGTAATTAAGGTCCATATCTTCTGAAGTCTGGACAACCACTGGCTCATAATTTACTGTACATAGCCATTGCAAAAAGTGAATACAAGAGCTGTCTGAAACCTGAAACCTGAAGCTAGCAGACAGAGATGTCCCCCATGCTATTGCTGAAAACTTTAATAAAATATCTATATTTATTTGGAAAATTAATCTAAGTTCAGATAAAGTCTACCACAACGTACCATTGTTCTCTCACAATTTCATGCCTCTATCATCTATTGTAGTTACAAAAGCATGCAGCAATTTCGAAAATATGCACTGAAGCGTCAGGATTCAGGCAGCACAAACACACCCGTTGACATACCAGAAAAAGACATTGACGTCGCTCTTGATATCAAGTGGCAGAGTAGTACATTGTACAACTTAGTGCTATCAAACTGCATCCAAGATAGACCCCTCAAGAACCAAAGAGAAGAGGCAAGTATCAGATTTTCCATATCGAAAATCATCTTGGTACTGCACAAAGTTGTCTGCTTAATACTCACACAGAACAGGAAAATAACAGGCAATGCTACTGCCCATTGTGTGAAACTCTTAATACACATAGAACAGGAAAATAATAGGCAATGCTACTGCCTATTGTGTGAAACTCTGGATACAGAGCAGTGCAACTTAAAAAATAGACTGAATAATATCATATTTACAAAGAAAAAAAAAGAGACTATTTGTATCCACCAAAGCTAGACTTTTAACTGTAGTAGAGATATACTCCCTCCGTTCCAAATTATAAGACATTTCAAAAATCTTGGAGAGTCAAACTATTTTAAATTTGACCAAACTTATATGACAATATAATAACATTTATGACGTCAACTAAGTATCATTAGATTCGTTATCAATTATATTTTTATAGTATGCCTATTTGATATCATAAATCTTGATAGTTTTCTCTATAATTATTGGTCAAACTTGATATGTTTTGACTCTCCAAGATTTTTGAAAAGTCTTATAATTTGGAACGGAGGGAGTATCCTTTTATCATCCAGTGAGTTTTCCATAAATTTTTTCACTTATTGGTTTCTTCTAGGACATATGTGCTCCTTCGTTTATTGTGATATGGGTGGTTTTGCTGTTTTGTTTTTGTTTTGGTCAGAGTTGCTGGTAGGTGTCGAGTGGTACTCTCTGATCCTCTTGTAACGCTGTAATCCCGTTTTGTTTTGTTTTTCTTTCTATTGTCTAATATAAATTCGGCAAAAGATTTTTGCCGCCCTTCGGAAAAAAAACTTTATTCAGATGTAGAATGCAAGCCCCGGCCGGTGGTTTGACGGTTCAATTGCTGGATTACATCTAAAAAAAGTGAAAAAGGAGATTAACAACATAATCTAACAGGTGGGTCATTCTAAGTTCTATACTACCTAGCTTGCAGTATGAAGCTGTAGTGCGACGCATAAGAATAGGAAGATAAATTGCAATGTTTCACTTACTTTCAATTTCTATGAGTCTGTTGAATTCCAGAGTTATTTTCCTCAGTCAACATGGAAATCAAAGGGGTGTAGCCTGAAACGCAAATATGTTGAAATATCAAGGGGTCAAATTAACACCTGTGACGCTGGAGGCTTTCTTGGCTTCCTTCAGCGATCAAATCAACGCATTGGAGGTGAACTCAAGAGAAAGTTAAACTTGTCCTTGAGGGCATGTGCTCCTAACACATGCAACAATTGGATTTACATTGAGATGTGTGCATACACATATCCCAATGCAAATCTGTGTTGAGATATGTATGTGCACACATCTCAATGCGAATTCAATAGTTGATCCCTCAAGGGCAAAAAAATCGTGTACGTGAACTCAACGGCAGCAGGAAGAGTAATCTGAATATTTATATCAGGTAATAAGAGTCTGCGGCCGAATTGACCTCCGATCTGATCCCGCTGGTTTGACGATTAAATTTGATGAAAGGCCAGGCCACACAAGACACAACACGTTGCATCATCAAGCTAAGGGGTCCAATCCAAGCGGATGTGTGTGGCATGGCAACCCAGCCCATCACAGTACATAGCGTCCGAATCCGAATTGCAGGCATTGGCCGGGCTTGGCTTCTCACATCACAGTACATAGCGTCCGAATCCGAATTGCAGGCATTGGCCGGGCTTGGCTTCTCACAGTCACGTACACATGCCAGCAGCGCCCATCTTATTATTGTGTCCAAAGGGCAAAGGCATGCAGATGCAATAACAAGGGATCGAAGACGGACGGGGCTCGATCTGACTGAATCAGCACCGCAATGTGCACGCCGCCGTTCTCCAGTCCAGACGCTATCATCCCGGCCGGCCCCTATCGGCAGCAGTACGTCCTCCGACGACGACTCAGCCCCTGTTCCACCGCTTCGCGCCCCCTGCTCGTTCGCCGTCAAGTCCGCCGCCACTTCCCAGACCCAACCGAGTTTATATGTGAGTATGATTTATGGTACTAAAAGAAGAAAAAAAAACTACATAACTCCAACACGAGCTCCAAGGGGACTACTATATCAATCTCCTGCTTTATGCGAGAAGTATAAATCTCGTATGTATCCATATTTTTTTCTTCTCGATCGGGATCTCTCGACTATGAAACGAGTTCTGTTACGACAACTCGCGGAACTTCTCTTACGGAGAATCGTCGCTCACGTTGTCAATGGACACGTACTCGCACAGGTGCGGCTGAATGTACTCTCATGTCTTTCTCGATCTATATTCTTTCTCGCCACTTGCGTTTTACAGTCGTTGTTATACGCCTTTTTTATTGATTAGCATAATTTGTCATTGCACGCTTACGCCTTTTTTTATTGATTAGCATAATTTGTCATTGCACGCTTGGGATTGGCCTCGTAGCGGTAGGGGACTAGGGATTGGACGTCGCTAGCTGTATGAGCGTAGCAGTATGGTATAAACTACTTCTTTCACTTTAAATTACTTCCTACATCCTAAATTATTATAAGACATCTCAATTATCTTAAAGAGTCAAAATATTTTAAAGTTTGACCAAACTTATATGACAATATAATAATATTTATGATGTTAACTAAGTATCATTAGATCGTTATCAATTGTATTTTCATAGTATGTTTATTTAATGTTCCGGAGTAGCGCACTCCCCCTTTTATAGGCGTGCGGTTACATCATTTGTTGAGTAAAAAATGCCCCTAGGGCTACCTGGGCATATCCCGGTATATTTCTATACATTGTGTTCATGCATCTGGGGCACTCGGGTCCTTTTCTCCTTGCTACCGTCTTAGCCGATGGGCCGCTACCGAGTTTTGGCTCTCGGCCCATCGATCGCCGAGCCAGAAGCCTCTGACTTATCCCTCGGGGCATCGGCCTTCGACTCTTTGTTGTAGCCTCCAATTAACCTCCTTTGTGGTCAGGCCTCCATCATTTCATCCGAGCCTTCGACTCGTCTTCGTCGACTTCGGGCCTCTGCCTTCTTCATTGGAGCCTCCGCTCCGGCGGGGGCCTTCGACTGAAAACAAGCCTCTGACTGTCTGTTCAGCCTGCACATATCACAAGATAGACCTCCGCACGGGTTAGTTCTACCGACATTCATCGCCCTCAGACCTCCAACTTTTTTATCAGAGCCCTCGACTAAAGTCAAGCCTTCGACACTTTATCGGTCCAGGACCTCTTACTAGAGCCTCTAACTAAGTGTCGAGCCTTCGACACTTTATCTGTCCAGGGCCTCTTACTACAGCCTCTGACTAAGTGTCGAGCCTTCGACACTTTATCGGTCCAGGGCCTGTTAATAGAGCCTCCGACTAAGGTTGAGCCTTCGACGCTTCATCTATCCTTCATGTACACACTTTGGTCGCAAAGGCAACTCCCCCAACACCACCACCGTCCGAATCCGAATTGCAGGCATTGGCCGGGCTTGACTTCTCACACAGGCCAGCAACGCCCATCTTATTATTGTGTCCAAATTAAAGGGCAAAGGCATGCAACAACAAGGGATCGAAGACGGACGGCCCTTCTGAGGCTCTCACTGAATCAGCACCGCAACGTGCACGCCACCGTTCTCCGGCCAGGCGCTATCTTCCCGGCCGGCCCCTATCGGCGGCGGTACATCCTCGGACGACGGCTCAACTCTGTTCGACCGCTTCACGCCCCTGCTCGACGAGTCGCCGTCAAGTCCGCTGCCGCTCCCCAGGCCGAGCCATCGTCTCGTCCGGTCTATTCATGGCGCGCGCGGCGGCGCCCACTAGTAGAGAAACCACATTTCGTCGATTGCCAAAATAAGCTTTAGTCTCGGTTATTTTTACGTCCGGGACTAGCAGAGAAATCACCGCGCGGCATGCATGGCGCGCGGACAACCCGTTCGTACGTGCACAACGCTGGCGCTCATGGAGGACTTAATACGTACGCACGCGCACGCATGCCGGCCTAGCTAGCTAGGCGGCATGCATGGACACTAGCTAGCTAGCTACTAGTACTCATGACCCTGCTCCCTCCCTGGCTGTTCCTCTGTGCCGAAATGAACATTCGGCCGATCGAGCCGACCTGGTGTGGACATGTATGTACGCCAAATGTGGACCTGGTGGCCGTACGTGTTTGACCGGTTGCCGAAGAGGAACGTCGTCACGTGGAACGACGTACGTACGTTCTCAACAATCTCGTCATGGCCTACGATATGCATATGCATGCATGGCCTCGGTGACGACGAGGCCATTGCGCTGTTCTGTACTGTTCGACCGAATGCATGGTGCGTGGCGAGCGATGAAGAACGAGGTCGCTAGCTTCATCGCCGCACGTACTAGCTAGCAGCCTGTAGCCACGCTCTGGCATGGTCAGTACGTCGCGGGCTAGTTTTTACCGTGCATGCATGGATGTTGAACATGTAGTGTCAGCCTCACACTAGTCCCATATATTGTTCTTTTCTTTCGCCGCGGCCGCGCTCCACTAATATATCGGTCTCGGTCCGATATTGTTCATCACCAACCCTGCCCCGGCCCCACCACCGTCGGCCACCAGCGCTTCCTACCCTGGGTCCCTGGCCGCCCGCCCACCAAAACCGCCCTCATGGACCGTCACCCGCCTTCCCTGATCTCAATTGTACGAAGAAGAGATGGGACCCATTGCCCACGACGCCGGTTCGAATAATGCCCCCCAATGCCTGCTCGACAGTGCCATGACGTTTCGCTCCACCACCGTACCTAGTGACGGAGCTAGAACAAAATTAAGGGGGGTGAACGTGGTTTTTTTTTGCCCCTAAGGGCACAAGCTCTCACACTATGAGCCGTTAGATTCGCTCCGAGATTCGTGCACAACAGGAGAGAGATAATTTTTTATTGTCTTTCTTCTGCTATGCACGAATCTCGGAGCGAATCTAACAAACCACACCCTAAGGGCATGTGTCTTTAGGAGCAAATTTAACTTTACCTAAGGAGGGTGCGATAGCCTCGTGGGTGCATAGACTTTTATCGTATGAGTGCATATATGGTGAAAAAATAGACATAATTACTGTTTTTTAGAATTTTCGTGAGTGTGGCCGCACCCTCTAACTTGAATATAGATCCGCCCCTGACCGTACCGGTCGAGCAGTCGCTCCTAGACCTTCTATGTCTAGAGTATATTGTAGTTTCCACCGTCTCGAGGGAGAAGAAGGTATGTAGTAGGCACAAGGAAGACGATGTGCATGTTGTGTCGTCCAATCATGCGTCAATGCATGTACTCTTTCCGTATTGTTAATAGAAGTCGTTTAGGACAGGTTTACGCTTACTAAGGAGCGATTAACTAGAGGGTATTTTTCCCTATTTTGCCCTAATAAATAGGGTTGCGGGTGCAATTTTTTCCAAGAAACAATAAAGGGTCAAGTGGCCAAGGGCCCAAGGCAGCAAGGCATCTGTCCTCTAGCGAGAGGTGCTGGGCTTGATTCTTGTTGACTGCGCTTTTTTTTGGGCGGACTGATTTTTCATTGGCTAGCGCATGCAGGAGCATTTAATCGGCTCGGGAGCCGGAGCAGGCATGCGCGGCTCGGGAGCCGAGCCGTTTTTGGGCTAGCGCATGCAGGAGCCGAATAAGGATTATTGGGGAACGTACTGCCACATTGGCAAGCGGTAACCGACCTGTGACACACCATGAGCCAAGTTATTGTGTAGGTGTTCAGTGACTTATAATCCCACTTGGCATAGCTCAAACTTCACCATTAAATTTGTTTTTTTAAACCCTGTCAACTTTAACCAAATATGTATATAAAAATATTAATATTCATAGTACATACTACTACTTAGTATCGTCAGATAGATGATCGTTGAATTATTTTCATAATCATGCTAAAAAAAATTATTTTCATAATCAACTTGTTTGGAGATAAAAAAAAAATTTCTGCAAACCTACCTTTGACCAGTACGAATACATAGTTATTTAGGGAGGAAGAAAGAAATAAGCAAAAAAAAAAGGTTGATATAATCCCTCTTCAACAAAAGAGGAAAATAGATTTATCACGTCCAAAAAAAACTACACCTAATCTCCCAACCAAATTCGATTCTAAAACCAAGGACGTGTTTAACTAAAGTTTAGTCATTATATGTGCCACATCAAATATTCACGTGTTAGTTAAGAAGACTAAACATATACAATTAATTTTATAATTAATTTATATTTTATAATTTAAATTAACGTCCAAACGTTACAGGTGACATGTACTGAACCCCCGACACACACATTAATCGTTTGGAGGCCGCACCACACTGCGCGCACACTGTACGTCTGTGCCCCATTAGTTAACTGCATTTTCATGTAAAGAGAATATAAAATTTCTGCTAGTGCCACATAATTCAATGTTTGTTTCTTGGGATATGGATGTACTCCGTATTATTTTTGTTTTAAGAAAAGAATACACGGAAGGATGATTTCTTCTTCCAATCCGAATTGGTATATGCTTGTGTGGAACTTTGAATGGTACATTGAAATTAACGGGGAAGGATAGACCATAATATGACTTTAATTTGTTGCCACGGGCGACAGTGGAAGAAGCTTCTTCAAGCAGGAAGACACGGGAAACAACCATTTCGCGTCACATATATGTATGTATTTCCAAAAATTTCAAATGCACGATCGACGAGACTAGTGGCTGACAAATCAAGGTTCGTTTGCAGTTTTTACAGAGAGACAGAAAACTGCAATAGTGACTCCCTTATTACAAGTTATAGGCACTAATTAATAAAACAGTAATTCACTACATACTAGGGGCCTGTTTGGTTTGGGGCCTCTATAATTTAGCTAATAAATTTTAGTCACTTTTAGTCACTAAAATGTCAAACAACCCCACTAAAAGTGGTCCCTAAAGTTTAGACCCTTTAGTCATGAAGGGTAGCTAAAACTCACTAAAATATTTTAGTCCACTAAGTTTAGGAGGTGGGAACCAAACACCCCTACATAGTATATAAAGAAAAGAAAACAGTAGTACTGTAGTAGTAATGTAATAGCGGTTGATCAAATCGTTGGTGGTGGAGTGGAGTGGGCACTGACAGGTGAGTGGTAGCAAGCAGACTGTCATCCGTCGTCAGTAACTCTAAAACTGGTTAGCTTGCTTCAAGAACAAACCTGGTTCTCAAATCTTTTTGTTTTTGATAAGGCTACGGGGGGGGGGGGGGGGGGGGGGGGGGCAGAGTGTCCCCCACCTGATTTGATTAATCGTGGCCCTGAAGTAGCCAAAGTTTTACATAGTAAGATTACAGAGGAGTGTGTTTTCTTGTGTCGGGTTTACATTAAACTACCAATTGTAGAACATCATGAGGCTGCGATGGCTTGGCAGCCTTGCAATCCAGAGGCAAGGCCTCCGTAAAAGGAAAAAAAAAACACAGATATTAAGCCTGATTTTATTTCATATGGTTTGTAAAAAAACAATTGTACAGAATGCATGATAGACAATTACAGGCTCTTCTCTGACGGTCATGACCACATCCTAACAACAAACAAAATGCTTGTTACTCGTACACATCAAACAACGTACGGTGCAAAAGCTCATCCTCTACTCGACCGAGTCATCGACCGTGTCGTGTCGCCGTCGCCATGCGTGTAAGCTCAGGCAAGCCCGACGAGCTTTTCGCTCATCTCCCAGAGCTTCCTGGCCTTCTCCGGGTCGCTGGCCTCCTGTGACAGCTGGTTCTCGAACGAGGCCGAGTCCTTGTTCCAGCTCCAGTACACCCCGACTTGGTGAGGCTGGGATCGCTAACGACCTGCGCCAGCCTCTTGCCGGACTCCGCCTCCGACACGAAGCCCTTGGTGATGAACTTCTGGAACGGCGGGAAGAGCAGTCGGAACAGCGGGATGTGCTCGCGGAACAGCCCCGTGGTGGCGATGCAGCCCGGGTTAGAGCGACGCGAACGTGATGCCCGTGTCCTCGTGGTACCGCTGGTGCAGCTCCTGCATCGTGAGCATGTTGCAGATCTTGCTGTCCTTGTACGCCTTAGCGCCGTCGAAGCTCTCGGAGCCGTCGATCATGGCGGACCCGTTCTGGCCGCGCAGCCCGCCGGCGAGGCCGCGGAGGTCGCCCAACCAGCCTTGGGTGGGATGTTCCCGGCCAGCGTGTTGGTGTTGCCGGTGATGGAGCCGAGGATGATGAGGCGGCGTGACGGGTAGTCGGACTTCTGCAAGTCGTCCAGGAGCAGGCGCGCGAGGAGAAAGTGTCCCAGGTGGTTGACGCCGACGCTCATCTCGTACCCGTCTGCCGTGAACGTCGGCGTCCGCGCCGTGGGCCGGTAGATGGCGGCGTTGCAGACGAGCGAGTCGAGCGGCATCCCGGCGCGGCGGAAGCTGTCCACGAACTGCCGCACGCTGTCGAGGGAGGCTAGGTCCAGGTGCATGATGGTGTAGCTGCCGTCCGCCATGCCGGCGCCCTTGGCCGCCTTCGCCGTCTTGAGGAAGTCGCGGCACGCCATCACGACGTGCCACTTGCCCGTCTCCGCCAGCGCCTTGGCCGCCGCCAGGCCTAGCCCCGACGACGCGCCCGTGATCACCACCACGCCCTGCCGCAGCGTCTTCTTCCCGTCCTTGGACGCCGTGCTCGACCCCGGCGTGGCCACAGGCGCCGTCGTCGCCACCTGCGTCCTCACCGACAGAGACGCCGCGTGCAGCTTCTGCGTGCACGTTCACGACAGAAAACCATGTCAACGATATGCACATTGTGCAAATGAGCAATGTCAGTGTGATCGACTGACCTTCTGGGGGAAGCTAAGGAATGCCGTGTCCTTCCCCGCGACGGCGAGGACTGCCCTTCTTGGGGACGGATGAGAGTAGAGTGGAAGAGAGGAGCGCCGCCTGCAAGGCCATGGCCGGTTGCGTAGTAGCTGGCTAGCCGAGTTCAGTGGGCGACGACAGCGAGATGCGCTGCTGTTCGTGGCGATGTGACTATGCTCGGAGGTGGTGAGTGGCGGCGAGCTCACCGGCGGTACTTAAATACGCGGGCCGAGGAGCGAGGAGCGCCACGGAGATAGGATAAGGGAGTGGGCCCGGACGCCACGGTGGAGCCTCCGCAGCCAATCGCAGCGCGTGGCCCGGATTTTCTTGGACGATATTTCCCGCGGGATATTGTTGGCGAAAGGCGAGGATATTTTTTCGGATATTTGTTTTTGTTGCCCTCAGTTCAGCCACTACAGAGGATGGCGACGTCGCGGGATCTTTTGTGCCAGCGCGGTCCATGGCCCTTCCAGCTCTAGTGACGTGGACACTGCTGTTGGTGGGCCGGGAGCCCGGGACTGTTGCTACGGGTGGTGCTTGGTGTTTGGGATCGGAGTAGTGGGTCGGAGTGTGCAATTATACAGCATGGGGAGGCGCGGCTGCTGGTGCATGGGACCAGTTGGTCGATCTGTTGTTTTGCACAGGTCAGGGATGGCGCTCGGCCGTGAGATGAGCCCACGTGAGCGTGCGGCAAACGAGTGGCTGTGCGGCCTGACACCTAGCAGAGACCCATTGGGCTTTTGGTTGACGTGGCGTCTTACGTGGCTAATGTTCTCTACACTTTTTGACATGTTTCAGTGACAGAAACTAATAATAAGGTTACCTTATTATTACGTGACTACACACAGCAAAAGGTTACCATAAACTCGATCGAATGCATGAATCCCTATACTGTGAATAGAGCAAAAGGGATATTTTGATATCCAATGCATTAATCTCTCTGTAGTCTGTACCCTAAACTTGTAAAGCCGCTGTAATTTCCATTCTACTCCCTCATATTGTAAAAAGTTATCATTTTAAAAAATGTTTTGGTCAAATAGTGAGAATATAAATCACGAGTAACTTTAAAATTGTTGAGTTTAAAAATATAAAAATCAAACGAATAGATTTGTCTTGAAATATACTTTTATATAAAATATATATATATATATATATATATCATTTTTTAAATAAATTTTTATATAGTAATATGAATTCAAAGTCATGCTTTGAAGACTCTCTCCATATTTCAAAACAACTTGTTTTACAATATAGAGTGAGTACTAGTATTATTAACCCACATCACCCATTAGCTCTCCGAGTACATTCGTCCGATCCGCTGACCTCACAATGTCAGCCATCGGACATGCCTGGAACGAGTTGGATGCCCGCTCGATACACCATCAACCCGAGGGACGCGGATTCAGTGACTTGGCTCAAGCAAGTCACGTAACTTTCGGCTGTCTATCCACCGTCCAAACATCATCCTACGGTTAAAACAAAGTTGCGCGGTAGGCCTGTAGCTCGCAGAAAGGGTGTTCAGACTGGGCCATGGGTTCATGTGGGGTGACTGGCAGTAGGCCCTGGTCAAGTCAATCATGGCCCGTCAGTCCAAGCGCTAGGTAAGAGGAGTAATTAATAATTTTTCTCAAAAAAAATTAATAATTGAGCGTACTACTTACTCTGGTAAAAAAAAATGATAGCAGCCCAAATGCTAATATATGAGTGTGTTTGATTTCCACCTCCTAAAGCTTAGTGGACTAAAATATAGAGATGGTTTTCTGTTGACAGCCACCGAAGATCCCACTTGACAACTGAGGGTTCGCCTGGGCGGCTTGCCGAAGGTGGCACAACACGTTTGGATCCAGCCCTACCTGTGACGTGCCAAACAAAACACGACATGGACTGCTCTAGTATATTTTGGTGCCAAAGCAAGCCAAATAGATGGAGTGCAATTTGAGCGCCGCACTTTAGATGAGCCAACTTTGACTAAACATAATTTAGTAATAATTTGAATAAGTTATTTAGTCGAATTTATAAAAGGTCGCTTCTTCATCCTCGTTACGCTAGAAACATTGTTTAATTTTTTAAGCATCTTAACGATCTTAAAGAAAAAACTCAAACTATAAAGTTGTAGATCTCATCAAGACCTATAACTTTCATATAGTTTTCCAAGGCGGCAAACACTTGTACGCGATTAATATATTGTTTAAACTTTGTTTGATTTTTTGGAGTATCTTAACGATCTTTAATTGAAAAACTCAAAACCACAAAGTTGTAGATCTTTTCGAGACCTACAATTTTCATATAAAAATCATTTCCATCCGAGATCGTATGAGAGAGATATAATTTTTTTCGCTACGGTACTGCCGCGCTGTGGGAGGTGGCGCGGCAAGGATTTCCACATGTGGAAATCGTCGTCCGACGTGGCAGATCGTGCCGCGCCGATGCATGTGGCGCGGCAGCATGTTTTAGCCGCGTCACGGCAAATGACGTGGCCAAAAGGGTTAGTTTTAAAAAATAAAGTTAATTCGTATTAGTTTTAAAAAGGGGTTAAAATAAAAAAAATCACTCCGTTTCAATTTATAATTCGTTTGACTTTTTTACCCTAAATTTGACCACTCATCTTATTCAAAAAAATTATGCAAACATAGTTAAATTTAAGTCATTCATGTAGACTATTTATTAAATAAGTAAGCCACACCAAAAGAAATAATATTTTGCACAAAAAATTAAATAAGACGAGTGGTCAAACTTAGGGTTGAAAAAGTCAAACGAACTACAATTTAGAACAGATTAATTAATTAGCTAGCTACTAACTGTTAGTAATAGTAGAAGGCAACTACGAATATTGTTTTAATATTGTTTTAATTTTTCCAGAAATTTTTGGTTACACACAGACACAGCAAAGCATGTGTATGGTAATGTAAGCTTTGAAACGTACTCCTATTATCCAGTTCAGACTTGAGAGAAAATGGAGCGTGTGTGCATGGATCGGCGTTGCTGACGCTGGCCAATGCCAACTAGTATAGGCGAGGAAAGGGTAAGAGCTGCTACAGGCCTACTGCGCAACCGCGAGGAATCAGATGAGAGATTGATGCAACTTTGTTTAAACCCGTAGGATGGTGTTTGGACGGTGGATAGACAGCCGAAAGTTACGTGGTGACTTGCTTGAGGCAAGTCACTGAATCCGCGTCCCAACCCGAGAGTTCACAAAATTGTCTTAAACTTGTTTAACTGCCTACTTTGCCCATAGAGCCCAAAGCCCAACCCTGAAGAGTGAAGACCTCTCCCACGGTCCAGGTTGCGGCCATGGATCTCACGAGCGCACCGGCTTGCTTGTTGCTCCCATGTTGACGAATGAAAGGAATGGTCACTACTACAAAACCTGCAATCAGTGTCGGTTCAAAACCCCCCTTCAGTGACGGTTTTTGAACCGACACTGACAATTCGACAGTGATGACTCAAGCATCAGTGCCAGTTCGTGTTACCAACCGGCAGTGATGCTTGAGCCATCACTGCCGGTTTGTTCCACCAACCGATAGTGATGCTTGAGTCATCATTGTCGGTTTTAATTAACCGACAGTGATATTATTTTTTAAATTTACATTTTATTATTTGTTTTATTTTCATTTGGGGGTTTAGGGTAGAGGTGGTGGGGTGGGAGATCGTGGAGGTGTTTGCTATCGATCCATTTGATATTGATGTGAATTGAAGGTGGTTGTGGACTAGCGACAATATAAACCCATCACAAATTTATAATAATTATTACAAAACATCCAAACAAAACTTAAAGTATCGAATTAAATGTCGCATTACAATAGCCTTTTGAGGCGGTCTTTTCGTAGATCTTCTTGAAATCCTTACTCTGCACAATGGACAGATATTCTTTTCTATACACTATCTTGTCCAGAATAAGAGCTGCTATCTTCTCTTGAAATCCTCTTATCTCAAAATCTACCAACCTGTTGTGGCCCTGATCTTTGCGCTGTAAATTGATACAAGATGATATTGAGATGCACATGCGTAAGACAAAACAATAGAATTAAAATGCGACACGTACGTACCATGTCATCTCTTATTCCTAGTTTTGCGCCAAAGTAGACAAGCATTGCCCACATCACATAGAACCCGCACTCGTTGTTCCCCATTGATTGATCTAGGTGCTTGACCTTCTTCATATATTCCACTTTGAATGGGGCTCTCCATTTTTTTTGCAGCTTAGGCTCCACATTTCTCGAATCAGGTAACGCCTTCATTCTATGTGACAATGTAAATGAAGTGTGAAGACTGAGGACATTAATTACAATATCATATGTGATTGAAAAGTGTGATGATATTGAGTTCACTTACATATTTAGTACTTTGATTAGGGGTTCGATAAGTTCAAGTGACTTCTTTTTTGAGTCCCACACCTCGATAGTTGAATTTTTAAGACTTATATCTACGAGGACGTAATGGTTGCTGCAATCACAAAGCTCATGTTATTGAATGATATATCAAGAAAAAAACACTTAAGTAAGGGTCGAGAACACATACTCGCAATTGTAGGTTAGCAGTGCGTTTGTTTTGCCGACTGAGAACATTCTTTCAAACTCTATCTTCAAACTTGCTGAGACATACGGATCTTGGAGACCGGCTTTGCATGTTGTCTCATTTACCAAGATGGGGTCCAAGAAGTCAAAAATGCGATTTCGTTTTTGGAGGCAAAATTTTGCTATAGACCTGCAAAATAAACATGCATGGATAGATTCAAATGCAGATCACGTAGTTTATTATAACGTTGTTAGGGTATTGTACTTACAGAGTTCATAACATCATAATCTGCACATCCAGCGAGCATCGTTGAAAGAGTTGAAAGAGGTCTTCATAATGAATAGTATGCACAACTTCTTCAGGATGATTAAAATGTAAACAGGAAGGGATGCATGTGACGGAACCTCTTAAGATAGGGCCCACTTGCCAGGATTAACCAACTTAATCCTAACAGATGATTCAAATCTTAATTAGCCCATCAGGTGTCGCCACTTTGCAGCGGTTCATCCACCTCTTTCCGAACAGGATCACCTCATTACAATCATCACAGAAGTAATACGAAATTTTTATATTACATCAAAGTAGCGGAAATTTAAAGTCATACTACAAACCATAAGTTTTGAAACATAACTTAGTGTCATACGATAACGATACATCAAGCTGCTGATAGAGAAAGAACGAACAACCGAGGTACTCTTGCCCAAGAGTCAAGCAAAGACAGTTTATTCCTCATCTTCATCTACACTGACCACGGTCATGCAGCAAGAAGCCACACAAACCGGGTTGCGATCCTCATCTGCAACAGGGGTTAACAAACCCTGAGTACGGGAGTACTCCACAAGACTTATCCGACAAAGAAAAGTATTTGGTGGACAAAACAGTATGCAAGTCATAGGATTCAAGGTGTGGTTTTACAAGAATCAAGAATTTTGCATAAATGAGCATTTATAAAAAGAATTGAAATCATTTATGTTATCCATAATATTACTCAAGTATCGATCTAAATGTATGATCGATAGCAAGGTAATAAATATCCATAAAGGGATCCAACAAGTATCCAGTTAAAGTGTATTACTATGCGGTAGAGGACAGGGTCATGTTTCCATTTCCGAGGAACACGACGATTCGAACCGGTTTATCCCAGCTGGGGCTTCCCTATCACACGACATATACAGCCGCTTAAAGCACGCATATGACTACCTTTCCCCAGATCCTCTCGCCAAGACTGGGGTTTCGCCACCCGAGAGCACAGTACGCCTCCATCCAGTTCGCTAACTTGGAGGGTACACACTACTCTCGCCATCTCTCCACTCCCAGTGCGGGTTAACCGTTCTTCAAGCGAGAATAGCCAGAGTCTAGCTTTCCGGAGTATGTGATAAGTACTCCAAAGTCACAACCCTTGGACGTCTACAACGGACGGTTCCTAATCGACACAGGCGGAAAGAACCCGCTCACCAGATATCCACATCTGGTGGCTCTCCAACACCGTGTCCGCCCGGTCTCAGATTATTACTTCCATCAAGAAGACATAGCCATTTGCCGCAGCAATCCGCTATTCTTCTCAAAAACAGAACCATTGCCGAAGCAATCATGTTACCACCTATTCTCGCAGATGACAGGAAATCATCTGACTCTATCGGTCTAAGCATTGCTAAGCAGCATAAAGCAACATTCGTATTTTTAAAACAGTATCAAGGTACAGGAATAAATAATTCAAGGTAAGGCTATGCATCAAGTAGGAATTTGATTGAATATCGTAATGCAATAGTATAAACATAAGTGTATTTAAAGCAATCATTTTAAATACAAGGAAGTGTTTGAATGCACCGGGGCTTGCCTTGGTTGGAGGGATAAACGAACTCGGGCTCAGATTCAAGAGAGAAAACCGCTTCACTGGAGGTATCCAACCCAACCAACGAACAATCTACACGTTATAATGACATGTCTTAGATGATGCTTGAATAGTAAACATGATACTCAACTCAAACAAACATGCTCATAAGAGAAGACTAAAACAGATTACACTTGAGTACCACTTCCCTTCATGAAGGAAAGCAACACTAGGTTAGAAAGCAAATTAATTAAACCCTATTTATCTTGGTTATCTAAGTTAATAACTACCTCCAAAAGAACTGAGCAAGCAACATTACATCGAGCATGTCCAACTTGTGTTTGTCACTGGACAATGACCATTTGCATCAAATAATCCAAAATCACTCAAAGCCTAAAGTCATTAAGGTTTCTAAACATTTTATAACTAAACAGGGCATCTTTACAGGATTAAAAACATACTGAACTAAACAGGAAACCGGAAAAACCCTGCACAAACCCACTGACGGTTGAGACCTGCCTGCTAGCGGCACAGACGTTCGAGCGGCGTCGAGAACCACAAAACACGGCGGCGAGTCGCCGTTGGTGACCAAACCGAACGGCTACCCCTCGAACCTGCTTCGACTCGCCGAGCCGAACCCAACGAGGTGCGCTGCGACCAAAACAAACCCTCAGAGACACCTCATCGAGGGTGCTGGCGATCTGTCGGGGCTTGACCGATCGCGCACCGTCGAGAACAGACCTCGATCGAAGAAGAGAGACCTCGACCGGAGAAACTAGGCCTCGACTGAAGAAGCTAGACCTCGATCAGAGACATTAGACCTCGATCGACCCTCGATCAGAGAGGCTAGGCCTCGATCGATGGAACTAGGCCTCGATCATGGCTCAGAGGACAACCACGAGCAACACGCTCAACAGAAACGAGGCTAAAACCTACCCAGGAGACCTCGTCGACGACAATGGTGGCGAACCGAGCTCGACCGCACACATGCCGATGGACACCGGCCTCGATCGAAGGAGCTAGGCCTCAAGCAGAGACGCTAGGCCTCGATCGAAACAACCAACAACTCCAGCAAGCTAAGCGGCCCCCAAACAACGCGAAGCGCAAGCCAAACGAACACAAAGCTAAAAGCAACCCCCTCGACGACGGCGCTGGCGGTCGACGGAGATCTGGCAACGTGCGCCGAAGAAAACACGCACGCGCTTGAGGGCAACTACCCCTCGAAACAGACTCAGGACGGCTAGACGAGGCTAGCGCAAGACTTGGATCTCAAAAAGATCAGCTACAACGACTAGACGTCGAACACTCCGCCGCGCTGAACAAGAACAGCGGCGGTGCTCGAGGACAGAGCTCTAAGGCTCGATGCAAGGACAAACGAGTAGAGCGGAGAGGTCGAGGAGCTCACCCTGGTCATGAAGCACTAGCAATCGCGGCCGAAGATGAAGCAGAGACGACCGTCGATGGAGAACGTGCCGGCGGAGACGAAGAACTGCGTGGCAGCGAAGATGTTCTCGAAGCTACGGTCCACCATTTGCAAAACGGAGCAACCGACAAGACTCAGAGATGAACAAGGAGCAAGAAACACAAGATACAAAGGCAATGCGGCTCCTGCGTAGCCCGGTCGAAGACTGACCAGAGTGGTGGCGGTCTCGTTGGAGCTGAGGAAGACGGGTCCACGCTGAACGAATGCAGGCTCGAAGGCTTCAACAAACTCACCCCGAGAATGCGCAAGGTCAAGGCGAAGATAATGGCGAAGGATTGAGTGGTTGGAAGTGACTAACGAGCTCGGACGAGTTCGTCAATGGTGGTGGAGCGCTCGGCGGAGCAAGGCAGAGCAGAGCGAAGTAGAGTGGAGCAGTGGGGAGGAAAGGGAAACAGAGAGGACGGCGTCCTGGTTTTAAAGACGGCAACGGGCTCTACGATTTCGCCACGTACACTTGACAAGACGCGAGTCCATGGACAGGTGTCAGTGTCGGGCACCGTCGAGCACAACCCTTCCATGCAGCTACTCGCGGAAAGGACAGAAATGACCCTGTGGCTATTTTGCAAAATGCTCCAGCTTCCAAGGGTTTTCAGGAAAAACTTTGAACACGAAAGATGCTCAAAAGTTCAAGATCTACACTTTGCTTAACCAACCGTAGGCAAAAACTTTATAGATTTTTAAAATCATGCTTAGGGGTTTTAATCCACCCCCTCGGAGAAAATGGTTTGGATTCCAAATTTTAATTTGAGAATTTGAAAAGATGACCTGCATTCAAACAATTGATCAAACATAGACGAGTAAACTCATTTTAGTTCAATGCATATCCAGGTTTTCAAACAATTGAATGATGCTTAATGCATATGATGACATGATCAAATTTTTAATTAAGTTATTAACAAGATTAACACCCGGGGTGTTACAATGCATACTTCAAAGGTTGCTATCTTGTATTCGCTGCTATTAATGTCTATGATGTAATAATCATGCAACTGTCGCATGTTTGTTGGCAATTTTCTATACTCTTCTTCGCTGGCGACCATAAGCTTGCCTAGTTCAAACTTGTATACAAATTTGGCGTTTTCAAATTCGGTTTTTCCAAAATAGAGATTCTCGGCATCCTTCATGCTTATGTTCAGGTCCGCGATCAAGGTTTGTATCTCTAGCTGCTGTAAGGTGTGTATTTCTCTAGATCTTTCTTGATTACCCGGATTTTTGCTTTGTCTTTCAAATTCGCTCTGTTTCTCAGGTATATAAGCCAATCGTGCATACAAGGCAAGTTTGGCGGCCTTTTCTACAATCTGAGCTCGTAGAATTTTGTCCTCGGTCGGCGCTAGCTTCTGCCTTTTACTAGTCATCTTGGGATCTTTACCAGCCGAAGTTGATGACCTCCTCTGTTGTGAAGTCGAACCTGATCTAGACCTAGGCCATCGAGATCCCAGTACTGAGGACTTTGAAGCTGGTGGAGGAGGAGGAGGAGGAGTCTTCTCCTTTGGCGGTGGAGAAGGAGTCTTCTCCTTTGGCGGTGGAGAAGGAGTCTTCTCCTTTGGCGGTGGAGGAGGTGTCGGTGGATCTTGACTAGGAGAGAAACCTCTTCGCGGAGGGGACCGAGATGATTCATTGTCATCATCATCTTCCGAAGATAGCTGCTCGTCTAGCTTGATGAAGCGTTTGCGCCAAGCGACATGAGTGTGACACCCTGTGTCAAGCTTGCATTAGGATCATCATTAGCCACTAAGCACATCATGTCATTGCATTCATGTTTGCATATGCTATCATCTCATGTGTGTGTTTATATGTTTTGAAACTAGAATTGAATAGGCGTTTTGTGCTTAATCTTGTGTTTAACCTGTTTAGTTAAACCTTGCTTTGCTTAGAATAAAAGTGTGGTTTGTTTATGTCTAGTTACCCTGCTTAGTTTTGTCTTATACAAGAAAATGGAAAAGGGAATCAGAATCGAGACAGGCTGAGTGCCACCCCTCGATCTCGACCCCACCGCTCGATAGGCTCGATGACGGACTGAGGGTCCGAGCGAACGACCCCAGGCCAGAGGCTCGACCGAACCCGAGGCTCGATCGGCCAGTCGATCGACGCCGCCTCGCCATCGACCTCTACCCCTCGAGTTTTACCCCTCGATGACAGACTGAGGCTTGAGCGAACGACCCCGCACGGAAGGCTCGATCAAGCCGATCGACCCTACCCTCGATATCGACCCTCTCCCGCGCGCTCGACCGCACGCACGTGTCGCGCACGCTCGCGCGCACTCACCCGACCGCGGCTGAGCCGTACGTCGGAGTCATCCGCCGCGTGGCCGCCGATGCTTGACCGCGGAAGTGGAACACGCCATCGCCGCCGCTTCGGCTCTGCGCCGACATCGCTGTCGCCGATCACGCTGTCTCGCTCAAATCCGCATTAACGGCGCTAGGACCAAGTCGGCTCTGCTTTTCCGCCGCTGATGTCCTGCTTCGCCGCCGCAGACCTGCCAGCCGCCCTGCCGCGCGCCGCGCCGTCGTTTCGCAATAACGTCGCCACAGTGCCGCGTCCGATCAGCGCCCCGCCTTGTCTCTTTCGCAGTTAAGCGCGAATCCGCGCTAACGGCGCGCCGACCAAGTCCCGCTCTGTTTCGTCGCCGCAAGCACGCCAGCGCCGCTGCCACCGCCGCGCCATCGCGTCACGTCCCCTCTAGCAGCGCCGGTCGGCCATGACCAAGCAAAGAGGAGCGCCTATACCTCCACCACCTTCCGCACTCGTTTGCACTCATCCGCACTCGCGCAATCGCTTGCAGTTCTCTGTTCTTCGTTGCGCCGAGAGCTCCGAGCACCGCAATCACCTTCTTCTTCAATCCACCACCACCCAAGCTCCTTTGCTCAATCCCTCTCGTGCTAGCCTTCGCTTTTGCCCCGCACCCACGCTGCCCGCCTCTTCTTCCTCAGCCGTAGACTCCAGTCACCGGAACGCCTTTCGCCGTTCTTCGACTCCGAGTCGCCACCGCACTGATCAACCAGCGTTCGCCGTTCACCGCCTCGTCTCCGACGCCTCCATCTTCGTGGAAGCTTCACCGAAGTTAACCGAGGTGAAAACACCGTTCCCCTAGCTTCAGTTTGACCGTGTCGTCACAGCACCGTTGGCCGTGCGCCATTGTCGCCGCCGCGGAGCTTGCACGTGGCCAGGTTTCCATAGAGCCTTTCTGGCTCAGTTAGCCCTCGAGCCGCGCTCGCCACCTCACCACGATGCTCACGCACCCCGGCGCCGATCTTCGCTTTGCCGGTGATCACTTCGCCGTGTCACGCCGCCGTGTTGCACCGCCACTGCACACCATCGACCCCTCTTCATGGTCGCGCCAGTTCAACCAACACCACCAGTGGATGCGCGTAAGTCATCCCGAGCCTAGCACAGCCAATCCTACCGCCGAAGACTTCACCATCGTCGAGAAAACGTCGATCCGCACCGTTCTCTGTTTTCGATCGACGGTCGCTGGACCTCGAGTAATCGAGGGTCACGCCCGTCAGTTGCCTCGAGTGCCTCTGCGTGCCTCAAGCCCGTTCCCGAAATGGTTTCCTATTCTGTTTTTAGTAGTATGCCTTGCTTGTGTGTTTTTATCTAGAGTTAGTAAAGTCTTGTTGCTAGTTTCTGTTAGAATAAGTATAGCCTGTTGTGTCCTGCTAGCTAGTAGCTCGAGCCTTAGTAGCCTTGTGGTAGTTTTCTTGGGTGTATGCTTAGAATCTCTGTTGTGTGTTAAATCCTATTCAAACATCATCCCTGCACCTTTCAGTTATTTATCTATGCATTGCAATCATTTAGGATCCGTGGAGGAACATCAGGAGCCCACAGAGACCGAAGTCCAGGAGGTACAGGAGCTGTACGAGGAGTACCAAGAGCTCGACACTAACCTTCCTGAGTGCCCTGACCACCAACCCTCCACCTTCTCTCAAGGCAAGCCCCGGAGCATTCTTAAGCCTCCCAGTTTTTACAATTAATCTACTTGAGTATTTTATACTGTGATGCATTAGGTAATAGGAGTTGTTTTGAATCCCAAATTGATGCATTACCATCCTTGATACTTGTTTTACCTACCTTGTTACCCTGTTAATAATAAAGTAAAAGCAACCGCTTAGCATGCTTAGAATAATGGTTACCTTTCTTTTTATGTTTCGTATTATCCCTTGTGGGTAATACTATCACGGTTGGCTATATTCGCTATCGTGGAAAGAACCTATGGTAGTAATGAAATACGGTCAACTGGAAGGCAAGTGCACCAAGTGGTCAAGACTTGGGGGCAGTCCGTCCGTTGGATCGTGTAGGTTTGTACACGATGGTGGCCCTCTTACATCTTTGAATGCGCCCTTTCACATAGGGGCCGTCGGGAGTGTCGACCCCGAAGCCGAGTAAACACTGTCCGGGCCGGAGCTCGCTCAGCTGTGAGCACCCCTCTAGACTGTAGGCATGATCTGCCCCGTGGTGGCCATCTATTTTCTACAATTGGGGTGGACCCATGCGAGCCCGCGTCGATTACCACCTGGACTTTGTTGAGCGGTAACCTAATGCTGACCCGACGGGGAAAGTATGGGCGTGTGTTAAAGGTAATCTGACCAGCTGGTGTATATCGATTCGAATTGCCGCCCCCCACTGGATATGGGGGATTATGCTGAGCTTCACCACGGTACAACTCCATATGACATCTTAATGGTTCTACTAAAATGTTGATGAAGGAACTGGATATATGTTATTATATTGTTTGAGTAGAATCAAGTGTGTGCTCTAGTGTAGATGCATTAACCTAGAAATAATTAGTAGGATAAAAGATGACTGCTCATCGCATCATTAAAGTGAACTCCTTAAGTTAAGCATTTCCGCAAAGTAAAGCTTACCCAACTCCAGATACAACCATGCATATCCTTGGAGTCTTTATTTTTCAGTTAGACGGGTAAGTCTAGCTGAGTACATTCCCGTACTCAGGGTTTATCCCGTTGTTGCAGATGGCCAAGTATACATCGGCTATTGTAAGCACTGTCTCTATCCTTTCTACGGAGAAGATGAGTAGGCCTTGGGCAAGGTCTTCTACAAGCTCACCTTTTGCTGTTGTTGGACCTGACATTGTGGGCACCCCTGTCTTTTGAAAACTTCAAGTTCAGTTTCAAACAATGTTTTATTTGGCCGCAAGTGTTGTGGCGTAAGTACTACTTGTATTTGGAACAAAATGTTGTAATAACTTTATTTCGTACTTTAAGTATTTTTCGGTTGATCTGTGACACACTCGAATGTGTATCCCTGAATGTACGCGATCCTGAGTTGATGTAAGAAATCCTTCGAGATTTCCGGACTACCGGGTTTATATGGGCTCAAGTGTTTTAAATGGTAGTTAAGTCAGCTACATTAGCACTTGATCTCTTATAATCTGGGCGGTTCCGTCTCAATGAGTGCCCAAGTTGTGAACTAGACATGGCCTTTCTTCCTCCACTGGGAAATCAATATGTATCTTATTGTACTTCTTGTCCAAGATCTTATCAATGCTGACCCTAGCATACCCGAGTGGCACTGGCTTGTCATGAATGATGTTCTCTTCTCTAGGAAATGTTTGTCCGACCGCCACCTTGTCTTTGGTCCACTGCTGACGGATGTACAACCTGACATTCACAGGTTCTGTTATGTCGTCCACCGGATGAGGAGCATTGACCTCTTCTTCGTCAGGCATAGGGGTTGAGCCACAGCTACTGCGGCCCTTGCCGAGCACTGGGCTATACAAAGCAGGGATTGCATGCGACCCTTGACTCGAACACATGGTTTGCATAGCGCTCGCTACTTGAGCAACTATCCGTGCTTCCATGCTCTGTTCTAGCTCCTCTCGCATCCTTTGGAACTCCTCTTCTCTTTGCGTTCTAGCCCTGACCCGGCTCCTATAGGAAGCAGATTCACCTTCAAATGCTTTCTCCCAAGGAATTACCCCGGCTTCTCTAGTGCGACCGGGGTGCTCCTTGGTTCCAAGTGCTTGCGTGAGCATGTCATTTTCTCTATCCGACCTACGGGCCCCTCTATGCACTTCCTCAGTGATGGTGGAAATCTTCTGGAAGAGATCCATGACGGGTTCAGTGCTGGTGGAAAGGCTCCCGTCAGGATTGTATCGTGCCCCCCTTGCGAATAGGTAGTTCACTGATCTGGGCTGCCAATCGCTTGTCTAAGGCGTAACGTCGCTCCGCTCTAGTGCTTCGACTTGGGCATCCCAATCCGGAATCTTCCTTACGTACCCACGTGATCCTAGGCGGTGAGGATTATTTGACCTAAGCGAGTTTGCTATGTTTCTTTCGCTTGATGTCTTGGCCTCTTCGGATAGCTTGTAAGCCTTGAACTCCTCCCAGAAGTCCCTCTGCTTGCTGAATTCACCTTCCGCAAAATTCGGTTCTTTTTCCTCCTTGATGAGCTTGTGCAACTTTCCCTTGAAATTCTTAAAGGAGTGACCCATGATTTCCTTGGCCCTCTTCTTGATTGTCGCTTCATCACAATCATTAGGGAAAGTGAAATACCCTCTGAGCTTGTTCCAAACTAGTTCCTTCTCCACTTCTAGAACCCTCCACGGGTCTTGGTCACTGCCATTCCACTTCCTGTATTTGATCGGGATGAAGTCCCTTACAAGTGCCCCAATGGTACTCTTGTATGGGGCCTAATGCTTTAATAGGCTCCACCGGCTCCCCTAGTTGGTCGAACTGAGAGATGTGTCAGTGTCTAGTTGTTTGAGGGAGCTTGGTTGCACCACGCTTAGTCCTTCTGGAACTCTCACCAGTACTTGGACCTTCCGGCGGAACCTGCTTCAAAATTTATAAATAAGTCCCCATCAAACTTTTATGGCTATATCTACCGTGTTTTAGGTATGACCTAAGTTATTACCTCGTCTCCTTGGCCCTCTTCTAGGTTTAGCATATGGCTAGGGCTCCAAGGTCTTTGATCCCCTTGCTGGTTGTCATCGGCTCCTTGGTCACGTTCAGCACCGCCACCACTAGTTGGCTCCACCGACACTTCGGTCGCAGGGCGACGGGTGGTGAATCGGCGCTTAATTGTCATGTTTCTGGACATGAATTTCGATTATATAGATAAGTATATAGACAAGTCATGCATTGCCACAAAATGTGTCTCCACAAAATATAGATAAGTATATAGACAAGTCATGTTATACATCTCTCCATCTATCTCTATCTCTCTATCTCTATCTCTCTAAAGCCATGTTATACATCTCTATATACAAGCTATCTCTCTATATAAGGCATAAGTGATAAGTCATAAGTGAATCATAAGTCATAAGTGATAGGGGGCTTACAAGCTATATATAAGTCATAAGTGAATCATATATACAAGCATAGGATGATGACATATATACAAGCATAAGTGTATCTATCTATTTCTATGGGTAAGTCATGCATCTCCACAAGCATAAGTGAATCATATATACAAGCATATATACAAGCATATATCTCTCTCTATCTCTATCTATCTAATCTCTAATCTTCTCTAACTCTCTATCTCTAATCTCTATATATCTATCTCTCTATCCCTATATACAAGCATATCTCTCTCTCTAACTCTCTAACTCTCTAACTCTCTAACTCTCTAAATCTCTCTTTCTAATCTCTATCTCTCTCTAACTCTCTATCTCCTTCTTCCTTCCTCTCTCCTCTCCATCCTTCTCTTTCCTCTCTCCTCCTCCTCTCCTCTTCCTTCTTCCTCTCCTCTTCCCAGCAGATCCTTATGGACATTGTGTCGAACACCTAAGGGGCAGCTCACCGAGAGAGGGGTGGGCGGCGTGAGGAGCTCAGCGGCGCCGTCCAGGAGCTCCTATGGCGGCGTCGATGCACCTGTGTAGGGTGGTCCGAAGTCGAGCTCGAGCTGTGGGGAGCTCCTGCTGCGTCGGGCGGCGGTGGCGCGTGCACTGGCCGAGCTTGAGCATCGGCGGGGAGCGTCGGCGCGTCAGGAGTCAGCGGAGGCGGCGCGTCGGGCGGCGGCGACGTCGGGCAGGAGCGGTGGCAAGCTCGAGCGTCGTCGGAGCTCCTGTTGTGGCGTCGAGCGGCGGCGTCGGGCTGGAGCTCGGGCGGCGTCGAGCAGAAATGGCTAAGTGTAGAATGGGCGCGAGTCTGAAAATTTCAAACCGCGCCCTTTCCTTATATACTCGGCCTCATCACTGCCGGTTTTAGATACCAACCGGCAGTGATGTCCCCTATCACTGCCGGTTTGTAACAAGAACCGGTAGTGATGTGGAGGCATCAGTGCCAGTTATTTTAAACCGGCAGTGATTAGAGGACATCACTGCCAGTTTGTAACAAGAACCGGCAGTGATAGGGGCACATCACTGCCAGTTCCTTTCTAACCAGCACTAATATGTATTTTTTTTAAATTTTCCCTTTGCTTTAGAATTCAAATTACTCCTGATTTTTTACTAAAACTTGAAAAACTCTAAACATAGAAGTTGCATAATTTTTAATTCTCTACAACTTTTGCTGAAGGAGCATATTCAAATTCTTTATAGTTTTTGAATTCCATTTTGAATTTGAATAAGGGTTTAAAATTCAATTACCCCCTTTGTAATTACTCCAAAATTTTGAATAGAAGTTGAAAATCTTCCAACATAGCTTTTGCTAGTTTTGAGGATCTCTACATTAATGCTTATACACTCAAGGTCTAATTCTTTATAGTTTTTGAATTCCTTTTGAAATTGAATAAGGGTTTAAAATTCAAATACCCCCTTTGTAATTACTCAAAAAATTTGAATAGAAGTTGAAAATCTTCCAGCATAGATTTTTCTAGTTTTGAGGAGCTCTACATTAATGCTTATACACTCAAGGTCTAATTCATTATAGTTTTTGAATTCCTTTTGACATAACATACATCAATCAACAACGTGGTACAACTCAATCAATCAATGATGCAAATTACTAAAACAACATTTCATTAAGGATTACATAGTTTATGATACTCTAACAATTCACGGTGCAGGCACGATGATGGCCTCATCGTGATCACTCTAGAGGTAAGCAGGTTCGTCACCCTCTTCAAGGACATGTAGGGTAACGTCCGCCCCAAAAAGGGGTCATTTCTTCATAACCTTTGTAGTCTTCTTCGTCTGTCACTCCGTCGACACCGACAATCTTCCTTTTGCCTTGCAATACTACATGTCGTCTTCCATTTGTATTGTTATCCCTTGCATAGAAGATTTGCAAAACATCCTTTGCAAGGACGAAGGGGTCATCTCTGTATGCGGTCTTGGATAGATCAACGGTAGTGAACCCATCCTTGTCGGTGTTGATTTCATTCAGCCGGACCCACAGACAATGGAAAAGAGCAACTTTTAACTGATGTCCATAGTCTAGCTCCCATATCTCATCTATGAAACCATAGTATGTTGCCACCACCGTGTCGTACTCATCGTGGGCGTCGAAACGAACACCACTATTTTGGTTGGTGCTCTTTCCGTCCTGTTTTTTGTGTAAAATGTAAAATCATTTATTTGATATCCTTGGTACGTCATTAGTGTAGTCGAAGGTCCGGGGGCTAAGAGATCTAGCTGACATCACGTCACCATTCCTAGCCTTTGGCGTCAAAACCAGTCATCGAATTCCTCCTTATGTTTTTTCTCAAGCCAAGCCTGTGACCTACCGATGTGCTTCCTTTGCAGTAACTGTTTGTGCTCATCAATGTATGCCATCACACCATCGGCCTGCTGGAGAACAGCGAAGTGTGCTTGTCTGAAGGAGACCACTTTGTCTATTTTGACAGCTTTCTCACCTATTGTTCCTTTGCTCCCTAGTCTTCCATCATGATGAGATACTAGAACTCTGAACCGCTTGATGTCCAGATAATATGTGGAGAACTCAATAGCCTCCTCTGTTGACCATCCTTCTACCATGCTCCCTTTTGGTCTGAATTTATTCCTAACATACCGCCTAAAAACTTTCATGAGTCTCTCAAAAGGAAACATCTGGTGTAGGTACATTGGACCAAGGGCTTTTATTTGATCCACAAGATGAACAAGTAGATGCACTGAAATGTCGAAGTAAGTCGGCGGGAAATGCATCTCAAGCCTGCATATAATCTCGGCTATCTCCTGCTTCAGGCGGTCTAGCCTGCCCACTTCAATGATCTTTTCAGAGATTGCGTTAAAGAACGAACACAACTTTATATTAGAGCGCGGACCTTGTCAGGGAGGATACCTCGCAGGGCAACTGGGAGCAGCTGAGTCATTATGACATGACAGTCATGGGCCTTCATAGAACCATAGTTAAACTTAAGTTCTCTCATGTTAACTAGCCTTTTCGGGTTCCCACAGTAGCCACTCGGTACTTTGAGATCGTTGAAGAAAGAAATAAGCATTTCTTTTTCCTCCTTTTTCAGTGTCCATGATGCCACCGGAAGTTTCAAGTGACCATTCTCAAGAGTTACTGGGTGCAACTCCTTCCTGAGGCCCAGGTGTTGCATGTCCAAGCGTGTCGCGAGAGAATCCTTGCTTGTTCCCCCGGTGTTCATCAACGTGTTAAGTGTGTTACCGCACACGTTTTTAGTTATGTGCATTGGATCAAGACAGCGATGTACACTCAAAAGTTGTTAGTAAGGTAGTTTCCAGAAGATAGATTTTTTTCTTTCAGATACTATCGGTTGGCGCTGCTACTGCCCCGTCCCCCTTCCAAGGACAACATTTGTGAGTTTGCTTAATTGTTGAAGCAGCTATTTCCCGTCTCGATACTTTGGAGGTCCACGTTTCTCAGTAGTCCCATTAAAATCTTTTGTATTCCTACGGTAAGGGTGATCACGACGTAGAAACCTACGGTGTCCCATGTAAACCATCTTCCTGTTTTATGGTAGATGTGTAGCATCAGTCTCGTCCAAGCACTCGACACACCCAGTGTATCCTTTTGTCTTCTCTCCAGACAAGGAACCTCGCCCTGGTAGGTCGGTGATTGTAGCGATAAGTACAGCATTTACCATGACA
Organism: Microstegium vimineum; assembly: GCA_022036555.1. Taxonomy (NCBI): domain Eukaryota; kingdom Viridiplantae; phylum Streptophyta; class Magnoliopsida; order Poales; family Poaceae; genus Microstegium; species Microstegium vimineum. Next base: position 61,651,811 of record CM039131.1, on the reverse strand, counting down.
TGTTCTTTTTTGTACTCATCCCATACATCCTTCACACCCGTCTCCCACATCTGTAGTAGTTCATCGATCACTGGTTCTAGAAGCACATCAATATTATTACCATGTTGTCTTGGTCCTTGGATTAGTAATGGCATCTGGACGTATGACCGTTTTATACAAAGCCAGGGTGGAAGGTTGTATATACATAGCGTCACTGGCCAAGTGCTATGATTGGTTCTCACCTGGTCAAACGGGTTCATCCCATCCGTGCTCAAAGCAAACCACAGATGTCTTACCTCTCCACCGATGTTCTTATAGAACATAGTGTTGATAGTCCTCCAGTCCGACCGATCGGCGGGGTGTCTCATCATTGAATCTTTCTTTCGCTCTTCGCCGTGCCAACACAACAGCTTGGCTGACTTCTCATTTGCAAACAACCTATGCACTCGTGGAGCTATAGGAAAATATCATACGGACTTTACTGGCCCTCCTCTGGTCTTGCTTCCATCATTTGATGGCCCTTGCTTGTATCGGGGAGTTTTACACTTGGGACATGCATCCAAGTCTTTGTATTTCTCTCCACGGTACAATATGCAGTCGTTGAAACACGCGTGGATTTTCTCAACCTCGAGGCCAATTGGGAAAATCATTTGCTTCGCAAGGTAAGTCTTTTCTGCTAACTCAGCCTCCGGGAACAGTTTATATAGTATAACTAACAAGTTATCGAAGCCTTTATCACTCAACCCATTCGTTGATTTGAACTCCAATACCATGATGTTGGCTTCCAGTTTGCTTATTGGAGAGCACGAAAACAATGGTGTTTTTGCATCCTTTCTTATCATCTCCAGTTTTTTCAACTGTGAAGCACTAAGGAATCCCCGATGCACATCATGTAGAAGCTGTGAAATGTCATCATTTTCCTCAGTGTCATCAACTAATGTATTCATAAACACATCATTATTGGTAGGCACATGTTATGTGTACTCATGAACAGGCAATAATGCATTTAGAGATACACTAGGCATGTGCACATCATCATTAACATTTTGACCAACCTCTCCATGCAAAGTCCAAATCGTGTAGTTTCTCATGAACCCCCTTGTGATCAAGTACAACCGTATATGCTCCACGTCGCCCCATTTTCTCGTATTCTTGCAGTCTTTGCATGGACAGAATACAAGATGTGAGTCCCCAGCATTGGCTCTAGCTCGCTTGATGAAATCGTCGATGCCCGTCAAGTACCGTGGGTCTGTAAGTGACAAATCGTACATCCACCCTCGAGCCATGTCTGCACTGATAAAATGGACAGAGCAGAGAAAACATAGGAACATATTAATAGGAACATTTTTGAACAATATTATTTTCTTTATAATTTGAATTTGGTCGCGCTATAAAAAGTGAGACAACAAAATAGGTGGATGCATGGAGTATTAAATGTGAGTATTAAATGCATGCATAGAGTAATAAATGTAAGTATTAAATGCATGTATGCATGGAGTATTAAATGTAAGTAATAAATACCGAATCTATTCCACATCCCATCAAATCTTTAATACATGCATGGAGTATTAAATGTAAGTAATAAATATAACTAATTACAATTTTAATCCATATATAATTTTCGAGACGAATATTTCGAACCTAGCTATTCAATGATTATACAATAATTATCCAATAAAAATAAAGTACTATAATTTTTCTAAATACTTTTGAATCTAAAAGGTACAAAAAAATTAACACATATTGCAACATCTCTCTTCTTGATCATGAAAGCTAGCATAGCTCTAAACTATAGATTTACACACAAAAACAATGTAAACCAACAATTCTAAAGAATTATGCTTGTTACTAACCAAAAACAAGAAGATATGAGGATCCAAGAGTGAAGAGGAGCCAAAAATGAAGATCAAGAAATCCACCAGCCGCAACAATGGAGAGAGAGAGCTCCTCACGCACTGTTCTGTATTATTGGGCAGATGAGGGAGGGAGGACATCGAAGCTTTATACTGTACACAACATCACTGTCGGTTCCAGCCACGAACCGGCAGTGAAAGACCACATCACTGCCGGTTGGTGGCTTGAAAGTAATAGGGCCGAGAGGCATCACTGCCGGTTCAAGCCACGAACCGACAGTGATATGGTGTTTCACTGTCGGTTCAGCCCCTGCCCCCAATAATTGAGGGTCTGTCAGAGGAAGAACCGACAGTGAAGGGGCATCACTACCGGCCCAAACAAAACCGGCAGTGATGGACCGTCAGTGATTGCCGTTTCTGTAGTAGTGGGTTGAGCTCGTCCCTCAAAATTTGAAGTATAGATCCTGTTGTATTTTTTTAATGGATATAAGGAGGGGTTTCATCTAGAGGCCCATTGGGCAAACGAGTGGCTGCAAGGCGTGACACATAGCCTCCGACTAACGTGGAGCTTTACGTGGCTAACGCTCTACACTTTTCACCTGTTAAAAACTACTCCCTCCGTTCTAAATTATAAAACATCTTAAGAATCTTGGAGAGTCAAATTATCTCAAGTTTGATTAAACTTATATGACTATATAATAACATTTATAATATCAACTAAGTATCGTTAGATTCGTTATCAATTATATTTTTATATTATATCTATTTGATATCATAAATTTTGATAGTTTTCTCTATAATTATTGGTCAAACTTGAGATGCTTTGACTCTCCAAAATTCTTAGAAAGTCTTATAATTTAGGACGGAGGGAGTAGTACGTAATAATGAGGTTACCAGATGGCAACAACAAATAGGTCCTCCGTAAAGTAACATATAGAAATTCGAAGTATTATATGATATATATAAACTTGGAGTTCCCTATATAGCTAGCAAATCAACTGATTAATGTGCGACTCTGATCTTGCCTCCCTTTTCTGAAAAAAAAATGCAGCCACAAACAAGTTTGCTTCATTTGTTTTTATGCATCCTTTTCTATTATATAAGCGTCGGCTGTCTGCAGTTCAACAGCTTCAAGATGACTACTCCCGTGTGTACGTTAAAGCATACATGGGACCTTAGCTTGTTAGCTTGTTCATGGCCGAGGGGGAAAAACTATACTCGTTTCAGGTTGATAAAAATTAAGAAAATAAAATAAAAATTGTCATTATAATTTTATTAAATTAAAGATATGGTGTTATTGATTTTTATGAGTCGTATGTAAAGATATGTTATCTTGATCTATATGTTATTGATCTAAAGTTATATATACATGCCGGTAAGATACCAATATAATAACATATCTATAACTTTTTAAGCTCGAATGCATGGATCTCTATATTATTGAGCAAAAAGATATTTTAATATCCGATGCATATTAATCTCCTTATACTCTAAGTGGACTCGTTTGGATCCATATGTATTCATCTCAATTTATATGTGGTAGCATGTGCCTCCAAACAATACCTAAAGTCGTTGCATTTTTCATCGTAGAATGAACCCACACCGATCACCCACTACATACCTGTTCGAGTTCATCCGTCTGTTGACCTCATGATGTCAGCCATCGGACATGGATGGATCGAGTTGGACGTACGCACGCTCTATACGTCGTCAACCCGAGAGCTCTCAAATTCAAATTAAATTAAACATGTTTAACTGCCTACTTTATTATGCAACCCCGAGGACCTCTCCCATGCCACGACCGTGGATCTCATGGCTTGCTCTTGTTGCTCTCGTGTTTGACGTTGCAAGGAATGGACAAGCTCGTTGTCATCAGGAGACTAAATACAGACCTTTTTCTCTAACCACTGTAAAACTTATCTAAACCTTTTTCTCTAACCACTGAAAAACTTATCTAAATATGTTTAAAGAATACATGAGATTGTGCCCACTTCATTGGCAGAGAAGAGAGAGTTACATTCTAGCTAAGGCCACTCTTTGGATTGCGAAATTTTTTCTGTTTCTTGTATCTTTCTCATGAAAATGAACTAGAATTTCTGTCTTCCGAAAGGGGCACTAATTGGGAGTAAAAAACCTACTCTCGCGCTGCCAAAGACACTAACCCATGCAAAAAAACAGGTGGACGCTTCCTCCACAAATTGTCTCTTGCATTCGAACACTACATAGTTACTTTCGCTTCCTTCCAGATTTCACAAGATATTCCTTCCAGATTTCACAAGATATAAACTTCACAAATGCTTCGCAACACTTAGGGCATGTTTGGTTTGGGGCCTCTAAAATTTAGCTACTAAATTTTAGTCACTTTTAGTCACTAAAATATCAAACAACCCTACTAAAAGTGGTCCCTAAAGTTTAGAGCCTTTAGTTATGAAGGGGTAGCTAAAACTCACTAAAATATTTTAGTCCACTAAAGTTTAGGAGGTGGGAACCAAACACCCCCTTACTACGAAAATGGGCGTTGTGGATACCATTGTCTCCCACAAGCGTTGCACGTTATCGATCGCTAGGTGCCCTTGCCGAAGGCCTCAGCAATGGTTTTTTTCGAAGGGCGGCAAAAAGCTTTTGCCGATTTTTATTAGACGATAGAAACAAAAAAAACAAAGGGTTACACGATGCGAACACATGGTGGATAAGTACCCATGTATGTTCAGCTTTGATGATGAGTGATCGTCCAACACGTGAGTGTTTCAGTTTGAGTGGCTTACCCTAACCTCTGCGAAAGTAGAAATGTGTGTTTGTCTATCGGCTTGTGGTGTGCAGGTGTTATGTCTAGTGACAGTGGTCAATGGCGTGGAGAAGGTCGAGTAGAGGCTTGCCGTGCCGATGGACTGAGAGCGGTGAAGGGCAGAAGCGGGGCTTGGACTGAGGGACCATGGGCGTCGGCGGACTAGCTGAGGTGGCTAGTACTTGGCACCGGCGAGTGCGAGAAGACATGGAGGTAGACCGAGTCGGCCGAGTCAAGATGGTGGACGCGCGAGTCGAGCGGAGGCTCAGGGGACTCGGAGTTTGATCGGGCGAAGACAAGGTGACTCGCGTCGAGTGGTTTGGTGGTTTGGGCCTCAAAACCATCCGCGTCGGTTTCCGAGTTTGGGCCGCAAAACTCGGGGTTCGGTAGTTGAGCCCAAAGCTACCGGTGGTGGGTTTCCTGGGTTTGGGCCTCAAAACCTAGGCGGAGCTTCTGAGGAAGCGGGGATGACACATGGCGGAATCCTGGAGGTTGCGTCGAGGCGACGGCAACTCCCGGCAGGAAGCGGGGCCGTCCATTCAAAATGCGGGAGATATTTTCCAGAGCTTGGACTGCAATGCTTAGGCTAGGTAGTTCACTCAATGTATCTAGGGGGGTCTTTGGGAAATAGCCAAAGCCTGATAAGTAGGGGGTGAAGGGGTATCCCTCATCCCATCTCTTGAACCCTAATCATTTGTCCCAACTCTCTCTCTCTAGTTCATGAGATCCCTATGTTGCTTCCACCAACCTTTGTAAGAACTTGAGTTTGTCACGAGGAATCGAAGGTCGTAACCTCCGTAAGCCATGGTGGCTTCGATTTCGTGATTGTGTCCCCGTTTTGCTTGTGTTCTTCGCGTTTTGCTTTTGCTCCCTATTTTCCCGAGATGATTTATCTTTGTAGGGAGTAGCTCTTGCAATTCCGTTTGAACCAAGTTGTTCGTATTCGTGAGAAGCTTCTTTGCACCGAAGGAATTCTCCTCAAACCTCACAAGTGCGTAGATCGGGTGTTTTCTTTGTTGCATTCTTCGTTTTCCTCTTTCTCCCCCAAATCCAAGTGTTCTCGTTTATTTTCTCCAAATTGAGCGGTGATTTCTTCGGGATAGCTCCCCAACTGCACTAGGATCATGCCTACAAAGTTTGGTTGCAGTTGGTGATCATTTGGTTGAGTTTTGGGAAGTTTTGGCGAAGAGAAAATCGCTTTTCGAGGTTTCTGCATTTCTGTCGGGGGCGTCGGACGCTCCGAGGGTTTTGCGTCGGACGCTGGTACTTGCTGACGTCAGCGTCCGTCGCTCGGCTTGTCTGCGTCTTTCGGTTTTGGCGTCGGACGCTCTTCAGAGTCCGTCGCCCAACGTCCGTCGCGTCTTGTGCGCTGTGCAGTTTTGTTTTGCTCTCGGGTAGGCCAACGGACGATCTTCACAGCATCCGTCGCCGACCGTCCGTCGCCTCGGTAGTTTTTCAGTCTCTGTCAGCCTCTCTGGAAGGCCGACGGACGTTCGCCTAAGCGTCCGACGCCCTGCCCTGGAGCGTCCGTCACACAGTCTTCCAGCGTCTGTCGCCTGCTTTTCTGGCTAATTTGCTTGGAACTCTCGCCTATTTCTCATAGGGGTTGTTAACTCTTCTTGGGGGTTTCCGGTGAGTTTTTTCTCCACTGTCGGTGAGCTTTCATTTGCTCGTTTTCGTCTGAATCCCCGCTCGCGTTGCTCGGGGGAAGTTGAGCACCCAGCAACTGGGTTTGGTTTTTGGGAAGAGTGGCCCGAACATTTCGAGAGAAATTTGAGGCTCCCATTCACCCCCCCCCCTCTGGTCGCCGTTCTCGGTCCTTCACACGAACAAGAAAACGTTTCACCACTCTGCTGCCCAGCGCAGCCACTCAAAAAACACAAAAACAAAACTACTCTCTACACACTTCAAAGCTAAAGAAAGGAAAACAAAAACTGGAAAAGAAAGAAAAACTATTGAGAGGTTTTAGCATTTGGTATCATTGCCATCTGATATTGATCAATCTCTTCCTTGCACAAGAAGGTCACTTCCCTTGGTTGTAACATTTTGCTTTGGAAGGTCCTTCTATTTCTTTCCTTCCAAAGGTTCCACCAAAAGTATATCATGATTCCATCGAACCTTTTTTTAAGCACTCTCTCTATCCTTGCTCGACATCTACGCCAGTACTTATGCAAGGAACCACTTGTTCCTAATGTGTCGATAACCGATAATCCAAACCAACTTTTAAGTGTTGACCAAACTTGTTTAGCGAAATCACAGTCCTTACAAAGGTGTGTGGGGGTTTCAGGACTAACACCGTAGAGTTTACATAAAGGATCATTTGGTCAATGACGTTTCATCAAATTGTTAGCCGTGAGGATCTTTTTATGTAATAGTGTCCATGCAAAAAATCTGCATTTGTGCTCTGTCATAGCTTTCCAAATCGGCAAGATTTTGAGCTTACTGTAAGTTCCCTCGAATTGAATACAATATGCACTTTTGGTCGAATATTCCCCGTCTGGCGTCCATCTCCAAACGATACTATCCTCTCTGTCCATAGTTAACTGTGATTGTTGTACCACTGTCCAGAGCAACACATATTCCTGAATTTCCTCCGATCCTATAATAGGGAGTATATGTGATATCCATTTATTTCCCTGTAATGCCTTCTGTACGGTGATATTTTTCATCTTGGCTTTCTTGAATAACCTTGGTGCAGAACTCATAAGTGTGCGTCCTTGTGCCCAAGATGATTTCCAGAACAATGCCGTTTTACCATCTCCTAAAGTGACCACCGTGGATGCAGCAAACAAAGCCCTGTCAGTACTGTCACAAGGTAGTTCAAGCTTGTTCCATGCCCTTTCTTTCTGTCGCCATTTGAACCACAGCCAACGGAGACAAAGTGCTCGTGAGAACTTTTCGAGGTCTAGGATCCCAAGCCCTTCCTTGACCTTGGGAAGGCATGTTGTTGGCCAATTGACGAGCGAATGCCCCCCAAGAACCTTGTCTGATGTTTCACCCTTCCAAAGAAAACTTCGTCTTAACCGATCAATCTTTTTTATTAGCCATTTTTGTTGAGGGAAGACAGTCATGTGGTAGATTGGCTGACTTGATAACACGGTTTTAACCAGAGTTTCTCTCCCTGCCGAGGATAAAAACCTACCTTTCCATCCCGGCAGCCTTGCCACAATCTTATCAATCAATGGTTGTACTTCAATTTTGCGAAGCTTTCTGATGTGGAGAGGAAGCCCGAGATATTAGCCGGGGAAATTACAGATTTTTCCGGGGAAATTTTGGATTAGCTGAGCGACAACCGTGTTCTCCAACTGGATTGGGAAAAGTTCAGTTTTGGAAATATTTATCTTGAGTCCTGAGCACTCCCCAAAGAAGGTTAAAATGTTGTGTAAGTGCTCCAACTCTCTGCTACTCGGGGAGGCAAAAATTGCCGCATCATCCGCATAGAGTGAACAGCGGAGATTGGCCGACTTTGGCAGCACCGGCTGTAGTAGGCCTCTCTGTGCCGCCACTTCGATAATACGCTGCAAAGGGTCTATCGCCAGGATAAACAAAAGCGGTGAGAGGGGATCACCCTGCCTGAGACCCCGCCAATGTTTAATATCTTGTGTCGGCTGACCATTGATCAGAATTCTAGAAGATGTTGTTCCTAATAATGCAGCAATCCAATCTCTCCACTTTGTGCTAAAACCCTAATTTTCTAACACTTCCAACAGAAAAATCAACCCTAATGAGTCAAAAACCTTTGAAATATCAAGTTTTATGAATAGGGCCGGCTTCGTTTTCTTATGTAACAATTGTATTATCCTTTGTGCATAGATAAAGTTGTCATGGATGCATCGTTTTTTGATGAAAGCATTCTGAGCATTGGAGACAAGAGCGTTCATATGTGGTGCCAACCTGTTTGCTAAAATTTTCGTGATTATTTTCACGATGTTGTTGATCAGGCTAATTGGCCTGAAATCCGACAGGTTGGCAGCCTCCTGTTTCTTAGGTAGCAGAACAATATTTGCCGTGTTGATCAAACTCAATCTGGATGTTTGAAGGTTGAAAAAACTCATGATCGCTTGAACCAAGTCCTCCTTAATTATTGGCCAGCACTTCTTGAAGAAACATCCAATGTATCCATCCGGACCAGGTGCCTTTTCCGATGGCATCTCCTTTATTACCGCTTCGATCTCCTGTTCAGTGAAAGGGGCGTCAAGATCATCAAGGTCATGGCGTTCATAGCCCAATTCAGTCCAATTTATTGCTCTAGTTCTAACACTTGGAGTACCCATTATGTTGGAGAAGTGGTGGAGAGCCATATTAGATTTTTGCTCCTGTGTGATGGCCACCCCGGCCTCCCCATTGAGAGAGGCGATGAACGACTTCTTCTTCCTTATATTAGCATGGAGTTGAAAAAAATGTGTATTGGAATCGCCCTTTCTGATCCACGTAAGTCGTGAGTGTTGTCTTGCTCGAGATTTCTGTGCAGCCGCAATCCCGCCAGCCTTGATTTTAAGGTACCGTTTGAATGCTAATTCTTCCGGTGTTAACAGCCTCTCTTCTTGTGCACGTTCCAAATTTGCTAAGGTTAGAGTAAGAATTGCCCAACTTAATTTCCAACCGCCCAGGGATTTGCGTCGCCATATTCTTAAAGCTTTGGCAGTTCTCAGTAATTTGACATGAATCCGGAGAATGGCATCCTGGGTGTTAAACGGTTTGGTCCATGCATCCTTTACTGTATCCAAAAAAACCGGGCAAATGCAGCCAATACGTTTCAAATCTGAAACCTCTGTAGAAGTCAAAATTGACATCACCTTGAAGGAACAGGGCATTGTGGTCCGAGCCAAGCGAGGCCAGCGCTTGAAGGTCGGCCCTTGGGAACATTTCCAGCCATTCCGCAGAGGCAAAAAAATGATCAATCTTGGTCATAGTAGGAGATTGTTGATCGTTGCACCAAGTGTATTTTCCCCCCTGAGATCGATCCTTGCGAGTTCCAGGTCATCTACTGTGTTCCTGAATCTATTAATCATTGGTAAATTCAGCCGTGAGTTATTCTTGTCCTGGGCGCTCAGGATTAAATTAAAATCCCCCAACAACAACCATGACGGGAGGACTTGTGTATGTAGGTTCAGAATTTCCTGTAGGAACAAGATCTTGTCCGCGTCGCTTTGTGGTCCATACACACCAGTTATAGACCACACCTTGTTCTCAGCCAGCATTGTATTTTTTGCTGAAACTGTATGGTTGGTAAGATGCGGTTCGCTTATAGTGAAAAAACGATCTGAAGCCGCAATAAGGATCCCCCGCTTGCTCCTACTGATGGCAGGCGGACCGCATTACTTGCCATCTCTATCCCGACAGTATCTACTAACAGACTATGAGTCCAGGTACTGATCTTTGTTTCTTGCAGACACACCAAAGTAGCCCCAGTGGAAGAAATCTGGTTGCGAACAGCTGTTTGCTTTGTTCCCTCATTTAAGCCTCTGACATTCCAACACAAGATATTGCAGTTTTTAGCTGACATATTGATTGATGCTCGCTACTATATTTTGGCAACATAAACTCTGGTGAACATCACCCTGCCAGGTAGAATCCAGCCGTCATGCATACACTCTGATCAAAGTAGAATCACTTAACAACGACATATTCAGGGAACAACAAGGTTCACAAACAGGTTCGAAGCTGGAGGTGACCGAAGGCAACAAAACCAGCAGGTCAAAGTTCACTCCCACGGTTCCCAGCCGAAGGCTACACGGTCCTACCAGGTTCGAAGCGGAAGATGACCGAAGGCCACATGGCCAGCAGGTCGAAGTTTTCTCCCACAGTACTCGGCCGAAGGCTCACAGGCCAGCAGGCCACAAACAGTACACCACTACTAGGAACACATTGCGACAGGTGCACGACAACACCGAAGAAGCCACGCAGGGCTCGACACACTATGACTCCGGGCCCCCGACCCAAACCCCTTTTCCTGAAGGGGCTAACATAAGCCATTTGGCAACTGAAGAACTGGCATCTAGACCCGCTGTAAGCAATCGCTTGGATCTCGGTAGAAGGGATGTCGTGGGAAGGAAGAAGAGGAACGCTGCGAGGAAGAAGAAGCAGAAGGTAGCGAGGAATCTCTAATTGTTTAGCAAGTAATCTGTTACAAGTTGTCCCCTCACTGTTGTCGACCCGGCAATATATATATATTACAGAGCAATAGCTCTCTCACGCGTGCAAGCCTTAGGCCCACTGGTCTCCAGTGTATTTCGCATTGGGCCTTCGGGTTCTGGGCTTCATGGTCTTCATGACTGGGCCAGTTCTCACACCCGCAGCTCGGGAGCGACAGTCGCGGCCTTCTGCTTGTGACTCATGTTGACTTGCTCAATGAGATCATGGATGGCCCCCATTGTGTTCATCTCCATCGGTTTCTGAAAATGTTGTGCATAAAAATCAAATTCAACATCAGTTGTATTTTTTTCTTCCCCTGACAGGTCTCCCAATTTTTTCACCAGAAGCTCCTGTGATACCTGAATGGCTCCCTTGCCAGCATTGCTCACAGTTTTTTGCGCTAGTCTTTCACTATGTCTTTTAGTTGGAGTGGGGAGAGGAGTCTGGTGTTCCCTGGGTGATGTATTGTACGCTTCCAGTATGGGCAGTGGTAAAGGTCTCGAAATCGTCTCCAGGAAAGTACTAATGGAGAGACTCTGACAGCCATTAGCAGTACTGACAAGAGATTGATTGGGATTAGTTGGCACTGGGACTATGTTAGAGGCATCCTCCCCACCTACTGATTGGTCGTGTGCTAGTGTTGGACCTACAAGCTGAGAACTGTCGTTGGGTGTTTGGGTGTTGGGACTACGCATATATTGCGAGTCTACTTCATACTCGGGAGAAACTACAGCGGTGGTAGAGGGGGGGCTCACCAGGAGATCAGTCAGGTGCTCCAGCAGCAGCCCCAGAGTTGCAGATGACGGATCCTCAACAGGCTTCATGGGAGTGGTGGTCAGCTCCACTAACGGCCCCTCCAAGATGTTGTCTCCTTCAAGTTCTGTGGAAATAGGCACAGACAGGACATTATGTTCTGAACCCCCCATGACAGAAATCTGTACGTTAGTTTCCGAATGGGTAACACTCTCACTTGGATTGATGTTGTAGTCATCCTTCATGGAGATACTGTTCGGCGCCGGAAGTTGTTCCATCTGCAGTCCTTCCGGAGCCTGTCCCAGCTCCCTCAGAGGAATATTTCAGTATGTAGTAATCATCTATTAGAGGGTCCGAGCAACAGTTGAAGGAGGTGGTATGTAAGATGTGAGGTACATTGATGAGAGGATGCTATCGTCTGGGGTGCTGCATTTAGGAGCCCGCAGGTTTCCGTTGCTATCGGAACTGGCCTCAGCAATGGTTGTCCATGCCAATCTACAAATCTTTTCCATTGGATCTACATATTGAAGCAGGTGAATGTGTTGTTTCTGAAGCTTGGGTGACAGGGTGTGCAAGAAGGGTTGCTATTCCTAGCCTGTCAGGACACTAGATTTTTTAGAATCAACAGGTGGATAAATGATGCTCAAGCTGCCAGTAGGTCATCGAGCAAGACACGCGTCGTTAGGTGAGTCATAGAATCAAACATTGGCAGGCGTACTGTTTGATACTTAGTTTAGCTAGAGGTTAGGTTAGTTTTTAGCAAGAATTAGCTATGAACTAGCTCTAACCAAAAACATGTTTGATGTAAAAGTTAGTATTATCAATAAAATTATTTTTCTTAGTAGGGGAACCCCATCAAAAACTAGTACTATATCCCACTAGAACTAGCTCAATATCACCTCTTGTGGGGATTAATTTTTTTGGATGGGCTAGTTGGCAATTAGCTCAATCATAGCCTCATGTTTGGATACTTTAGGCTATTGAGTGAAACTAGCTCAAACTAACTCTAGCCCCTTGATCCAGACAAGGCCAAAGTCAACGTGATTATTGTGTCATCTTGAAAAGGATACTCCCCTCTCTAAATATCTGTTCATTTACTTTTTTTTAAATAACTTTGATAAAATATATATTAAAATAATATTTATATATATAAATGATATTTTAATCTAAGTTTCAATAAATATTATTTTAAA
>CM039131.1:61588627-61639013 GCA_022036555.1 Microstegium vimineum | reverse complement strand
TTAGGTGAGTGAATGGTGGACCTATCTCATTTTTTTTTTTGTTTCTAAAAAAAATCATATTTTTTTTTATCACTAAATAAAAATTTTATGTCGCCCAACTTAAAAAATATATATAAAATGTCTTTTAATTGTGGACTATTTTGGGGATTATACTTCACGATATATTAAATTATTTTTTATTACAAGATTAAAATACGGCGCAACTAGGGCAAACTAACTCATATATGTTTTTGGGTTAAGTCCTTACCCCCCCTCCGTCCCAAAATTAATTATCTTTTGTTTTTCCCAAAAAAAACCTTTTCTTTAACTAATTATATATTAAAAATATTAATATTTATACTACATAATTGGTATCGTTAGAAAGATCTTTGAATCTAGTTTTTTAATAAATTTATTTAAAGATACAAATACTGCATATATTTTCTACAAATCAAGTCAAATTTGTGGCACGAACACCAACGGCGACAGTTATTTAGTTATTTAGGGACGGAGGGAGTATGTACATTGAAATCTTTATATGTAGTTTTCTTAACTCTTGATATATTAAATGAAGGAAATATTTATTGATAAAAATGTTTCGAGAACTTTTACACTCATGTTTTAAATGTCTACTATGCTAAAATAATCGATAAAGCAAACATATATTTGTTGTCTTCAAAATCAAGTTAACATGCGGACGTAATTCTAAATTTGAAACTACCCCATTTGTATTTACATGTGATAACATTTGTATCCATTTTTTTTAATTCGAACTAGTGTAAATAGTGTTATGCATTTGAATTCACACATATTCAATCTGAATCCATCCATAGTCTATCTCGGGGAGCAATTTCCTTTAATAATAAATGTAAAATACAAAAAAAAATATAAATATATATTAATTCATCGTCACGTTTCAATCAAAATCGGTGTCCCACCATCACTAATTTCCATACTATGCCTTGCTCTTATATTTGGATAATGCTACAACCTCAGTATGTATCAAAAATCAGTACAACAACATGTATCCGCCTCTTCTACCACACAAATACACAATCTTATCGTCGATGCCTTCATTATCATTTTCCATTGTTGCTAATGGTTATAAGTCACCTTTGCATTTCAAGATATATAACATCTACTATGTATTTAAAATTTTAAATATAATGTATATTTAGCTAGGTGTATAACAGAGGTACTAGAAAAGCCAGAAAATGGAGAGGGTAGTTTGTACAATGTGGAGGCTCCTTTGTTGACAAAATGGCAAGATAATTATACACATGAAGACTAGACGTGCATGTTCTTCTAATTGTTCTTAGGGCCCGTTTGGTACAACTCAGCTTCACTAGTGAAGTTGTTTTTTTGGAAAATAGCTTCATGAGTAACTTTCTAGGTGAAGCTAAGCTATTTTGGAAAAAGTGTTTGGCAAAACAGTTTTACCAACAACTTTATACATGGATATGAGAGAGAAATGAGGGAGAAAGCTGTGATAAGCTACTATTTTCAGCTTCACCTCACTTTGCAAAGCTGTTTTTGTTTGTGAGAGAGGAAGAAAAACAGCTTCATAGGTAAAGCTGTTTTAAAAAAAGATGTTTGACAAAAAAAAACAGTTCAAAGCTATTGTAAATTGTACCAAATAGATCCTTAATTTTCAAACACAGTGGCACAGAGCACGCGCGCATGTAAACAACCCTGTGAACGTCGTAGGTGTGTTATTTTGTTCGAAGACCTATTTGCTACTCGGCCAACGCGTTACTAAAAAGTAATTAACAACAAAGGAGCACCTAGCTAACCAAAGTTATTTTATTTTAATCTAAAGCAAACAAAGAACAAGTTGCATGGTTTTGCGGACCCTGTTGGGATTCTAAGCTTCCGATTCAAGATTTGCGTGGGGGCAGGAATGCAGGATCATCATCTTTTGGCTTTGGCATGACATGACATGCGCATCGCATTCGTTTCGTCGTACGTTCGTACCTATTTAACTGGATGCTTAAAGCAGGTGACCCATAAGCGCATCTAAATTCAAAATGTGTCCCCGGCCCGACAGTATTGTTTTTGTTAGAGTATCAAATTTAGAACATCTCCAACAGTTTGCTAAATCATTTGTCATCCTTTAAAATTTAGCAAATCAATCAAAAAAACACTCTTCAACAGTTTGTTAATTGGACTTGTCAATTCTACACGCTTGCCAAAAGATTGCATCGGTTTGCCATTTTTGTGAGCGCGCATCGGCTTGCCATCCTCTCGCCCGCGAGTCCTCTGCTCGGTTTCCCACATGCAAGTTTCCTCCGCATGCAAGTTTCCTTCCTTTTTAATCTTTTTTATTTATTTGGCAAGTGAGAAATAGCAAATTGTTGGAGATGCCCTCTTTCCAACTTGATAAATTATTATAGCAACTTGCTAAAACACAAGATTTGACAAGTGAGAAATAGCAAATTGATGAAGATGATCTTAGTTGCTATGAGAGGGACAATATAAATCTAACTATCATTTTTCCTAAAAACTCATTAGCAGAATAAATTCTTATTTATTATTCCCTTCATTATAAATTATAAGACATCTTAAGAATTTTGGAGAGTTAAAGTACCAAACTTATACGATAATATGATAATATTTATGATGTCAACTAAGTATCATTAGATTCTTTATCATTTATAGTTTTACACTTTTTCTATAGTTCAGGTGCCTAAAATTTAAGATGATTTTAGGCAACACTAATGTACCACCTACTATAGTTGTTAATTTTATATTTTATTATTTGTTTTTGTGTTATAAGATAATAAATTTCTGTTCTTGTCCTCCTATAGAAATAATTATAATTGTTAAACTATCTTTGTGCCAACATATATAAGATTTTGTGAGGTTTGTAGTCTTGTCTAACATATTTTTTATTTCTTGAACAAAAAATTGCAGATCGTGTCTAGATAAATTGCAAAGAACTAAAACTGTAATTTTAGTATAAAAAATATATGTAATAATTGTCACCTGAAATAAAACTAAAATTCAGACAACTGAAATTTAGCATATCCTATAGTTTTATAGTATATACATATTTGGTATCATATTTTTTTATAACTTTCTCTATAATTATTAGTTTGCTTTAAGATTCATGGAATGTCTTATAGTTTAGGATGGAGGGAGTAGGTTTTATTGGAGAATATCTATTAGGTATTGTGAATTCTTTCGTACGTATAATTGGTCTTGTATTTGGAGTATGTTGGGGATAGTCTAACCTGACCGTATTTGACCAGCAACCGTCCTGAATCCTTCACCGTAATCATTGGGGGGTGGTGCATAGGTTGACGCACGCACGGGAAGAGAGACGTGCATGTCGAGAAGTCCCGTAGGAGGCGTGCGTACACGTGCACGCGAGCAAAGACGACGACAGCCCCTGATTGCTCCGATCCTGCTCGCTGCTCCCCCTGGTTTAAGAGGCACTTGTGATTTCGCAATCCGCAACGGAGCTGTCAGGCGGCGGCCGCGGATATGCATGCCGATGTCGTCCGAGCTAGCTGTTCTGCTGCCGTCGCCGTTGCGGCGAGCTTTGGTCGTCGGTAGGGCACCGGAGTTTTCATATTTGTACCGGAGTTTTCAAGTCTGCGCGCGGTCACGTATGACGTATATGTACGTAGGTAGGTAGGTACGGAGAGGACTTGTTTGTAGGAACATAAGAACATTATATATTCGATCATTGGCCGCCACGGTTTCTATACGTACCTCACTCGAGATCCGGTTCTCGCGATGCTAGCGTGGACGATGCTGAATTGCACCAACTTGTTGTTGTAGTGCATGTATGCTTTTAGCTGAAATTTTAGGATCATTTGGGAGCGTTTTGTAGAGCTGATTCTAAGGGACAATCACACTTCTTAGTTGTTGAACACATTTTTTTAGCAAGAAATGATTCTTTGAAGTGGTTCTGTGAAATGAAATAAGAGTATGAGAGCTTAAAAAAGTAGTTATACCGATTCTATGAAGTGATTCTTGATGCTGATTTTAAGAGTTTAGGTTAAACAATACCAGTGAATCAAAGGGGACAAAAAAAAATCAGAGAGCATAACTCTACCAAATAGACCCAATATCTCTAACGAGAGATACCCATGGGGAAGTACCTACCAGATACCACCATGTCAACTCTCACTAAGTTGTAGTAACTGATTCGGTGCGGCGTACAACAAATCGGTGCGCGCGGTGGTTGCAACTAGACAGATCGTCGCTCAAATCCTGGGTGCAAACGACTCCGCGCCGCGAGAGGGGGGTTGCTGCCTGGGATGATCGGATCGGAGTTGGAAGGCTCCACGCCTCTCGCGAGTCAAAGCGAGCTGACGCCTGGGCAGCCGAAAGTGGTGCCGTTTTGGCTTCTTGTCCAGTTGCCCTACGCCTCAGCCCATCGGGCGCATGGATGATCAGATCGGTGTCGCTCCATCACCGTACTGGCGCACTCCCATGCCATGCTTGCACGAATCAAGACCGCCGCCACCGGCACGAGCACGACGCCTGCAGGGAACGCAGGACCAAGAAGTTGAGAGATCCTGTCATCCTGTGGTTTGGTTTGGTTTGGTTTGGTTCACTATTGGACACATGGGGCGCAGCGCAGAGCAGGAGCTAGCAGCCGTGCAGACAGCAGGGTGGGTGGCTGGCATGGCAATTGGCCATCAATGCCATTGGCCAGCAGGTAGGGGGCGGCGGCCATGGCACTGGCAGCCGACGCTTGGTTCGTCAGTCCCCCCCGCCTTGGCTTTCGCGGGGGCCCCATCCTATCCTACGTAAGAAAAGGCACCGACCAGGGCCCGCCCGCCGCGTCTTTTCCCCGCCAACCACGCGCCCGGTCCCTGTTACCGCCGCGGCGAACGCGACCGGCCCCCATCTCTCTCTCGTCCGTCCGGCGCCATACGCAGGCAGGGCATTCACGCCGCCGCCACGTGGGCAAACGACTCACGTCGTGACCCCGGGGTCGATCGATCTGGATCCGATCCCTTGCCGCCCTCACCTCACCGTTGCGTTGCGTTGCGCGATCATGGAGCTGGCCAATGGCGGCGGCGCAAGGCGCCAAATTAAAACGCCTCTCGCCTGGGCACGCGCGAACTCTCTCGACCCGCGGCCGTTTCCTCGATCGGCAAACAAAACGTGTGTACGCGGCGCGCCGTCGCGTGCGCAACGACGACCCGGTCCGCGCCACGACTGCTCATTCCTTGAGTACTTGTGTAGACCACGCATGGCGTGCTAGACCAAGACGGGCGCGCGAGGTAGCTTCACGCCGAAGAAGAGCATCTATGCTGCGTCAGCCGCGGGCTCCACACCGCACTGCACGGCATGCGGTGCCCGGTCCGGCTCCGGCGGCGGCCTCCCCAGTCCCCATGTCTGCTGTCTGTCTGCAACCAACGAGCCGTCGACGACTCTAGAGACCAGCCAACCAACGCCGCGCGAGCTGATTGCCGTCCAGGTCGGACTTGACGCTGACGGCTTTTACGTCTCTCTCGCCTCCACTGCCACTGGTATCCCATTCCATTCCGCTGGCTACAAATAGACTGGCTAACCGGCTAGCACTAGCTAGCAGAGCAGCCCTCGATCGCTGTATTAAGCCGACGTCGTCCGTCCTCGGCATGCGCGGTTCTGCTCGCCCCGGACATGGCGCCTGCAGTTTCGATGCTCTCGGCCACCGCCGCCGCCGCTGGTACTGCTTCCAAGCGTCCGGCCGCTTCCGACGCTGAGCTCCCGCTCGACTCCTACTCCTACCAGCAGGTCAGTCGTAGATCGATCCATCCTACCGACGACGTACGTACGGCACGCACGGCAGTTCCACTTCCACACGATCGATCACTGACGTACACGTGCGCTCGTGTGGGTGGCACTGGCACTGCAGGGCGACGAGGCTGCGCGCAACAAGGGCGGCCAGCAGCAGCTGGAGTGCCCGCGCTGCCGCTCCACCAACACCAAGTTCTGCTACTACAACAACTACAGCACGGCGCAGCCGCGGCACTTCTGCCGCGCGTGCCGCCGCTACTGGACGCACGGCGGCACGCTGCGCGACGTCCCGGTCGGCGGAGCCACGCGCCGCGCCAGCGGCGGCAAGCGGCGCAGGGTCTCCGCCGAGGCGTCGCCGCTGCCGGCAGCGTCGTCGATCGCGGACGGATGCATGCCAGTGCCGCCAGACCTCACGTCCGCCAGCTTCCCGTTCCTCAGCGACGGCAGCTTCTTCCCGCAGTTCGACCAGCTCGTCGGCGGCGTTGCACTTGCACCAGCGCCGGCCTTCTCCTCCTCCTTGTGGCAGTCGTCGGTGGTCCCGGACTTTTACGACGGAGCAACGGCTGGTGCTGACGTCGTCGCGGCGGGCTTCGCGGGCGCGTGGGGCGACATCGCTGGCCTCGACCTCAGCTGGACACCGCCGGGGAACTGAGTGCCAGCCGGTACGTCGCCGTCTTGAGGGGCTCCGGTTTTAGCAGTGCGGCCTCATCAGGTTCAGGTTCAGGTTCAGGTAGTGCTTCGTTCCAAGTTCCTAGCAGCATGCAGTGTGTTCCGTTTTGATATGTAGCTGGAGCGATCGAGGATGTAAGATCTGTGCAGTGATTTATCATGACAATAAATTAAAAGTTTGCGTTTAGTCGTCGCTAGATAATACAAATGCTAGACACCATTATTGTTAGTTCAAGCAAAACACCATGAATGGTTGCCTGCTGATTTTCATTTTATATTTCTCTCATGAGTCATGCGACGTATCACAGCCATCGGATCTTAATCGTGTGGCTGGTAGTAGGTCATCTTCTTCACGTGCGAGCCTGCGAGTGGTTGTGCCATCTTCTTCCCTGCTGGCTCTCGATCGCCATGCTAGATCGGTGTAGTTGTACCATATCTGTTCTGTGCCTCCCAACCTCTTGTGTGACTCAGTCGCCATTCACCTCTGGAGCCCCACCGGCCGGCTTGCTCCTCCGCCACCGCGCCCGCCTCCTCTGTCTAGCCGGCCTACCTTCCCCCCAACATCTTTTCTAAGCCTGCGGGACTTCCCAAACCCAAATCCACGCACATCCTCAATCCTCTGAGAAGAGACCCAAATCCACGCACATAAATCTCAGGCACATGTAGTATAAGAATGTGCATGGAACTGTTATATTTTAGGCAGCAGATTAGCTAGTATAATTAAAAGAGCAACTAACATTAAAAAAAAAAGGAGCAACTCACGAGAGACAGTTCACATTTTTTTTTCAATATAGTCAATGTTGTATGAAAACACACAAAAAAAAAACACCTGAATTTGGAAAAATATTTTCGTTTCCTATATCACTGTTTATGGAAAGAAGATACGGACAGGTTAAGGTAATGTGTGCTAAGCATACCATAATGATTTCTAAGGCTCATAAGCCGGCTGATGATGTTTTGTTACGAGGAAAAAAAAACACCGTACCATAGCTAATAAGTTCAAGTGAAGAGGGAGAATCTGTGTTGTATCAACAAGTGATTGTGTTAACCATATTCATAGTGTGGTTCTTCTGGATTACAATCTGAAGCATCCAACGACACAGGGAAACAGAGAAATTTTCAGTAAAACTGTTGACGACCTACCGATATCTATACAGTAAAGAACCAAACAAACCATTATCTCCATGATGTCACACTAGCTTTACACTTGAACTGGGAAGCCAAAATTCTGGAACACCCTGATCTCGCCTCCCCGCCCAGCCGTGACAATCACCAAACCCCACGCAGACCGACGTTGAACATCCATAGCTCCAATGCAAAGATCGGACGAGCAGTGACCAGGGCTGCTCTTGGCTGACGGTAATTTTTCGTCAGGCCAGGATGTGGATGCTCCATCACCTTGATGTCTACTGGTGCTTCTGCTTGTCACACCTTCGCGAACTGGGCTCTCATTGTATCTGATATCAGCTGCATCAGAATTGTGCTGAGTGTTCTCAGCTGGGAGGTCTCGACCAGAGTTCACTGCTCCATCTGAATCACTGTGCCTGCTTCTTCGAGATCCAAACGAACCTCGGGCTTCAGCACCAGGCCATGTGACAGCCACGGTCACACCATGGCAGTGGAAATGTTCATATGAGTTGGTTACATCAACTGTACTCCTGCTCCTGCTAGGGTGGGAACTGTTGTCATGTCTCCACACATAGACGTGAGAATCCTCACTGGCACAGATGACGTATTTCCCATTCGGAGCTACAGAAGCTGAGATTTGGCTACTCGTGTTCCGGAATCCTGGTGAAAGGATTAAAGTCAAACACCAAGTAAACTTAAAACCCCAGAACTACCACACAAGCCCATACAGCTCCATAAGGCAAGTGAATGCCCTTTATATTAGATGAAAATATACATGTAACGGATCTCAAATTTACCATGGCAGGAGAATGAGGCATTACCTTTAAACTTGTGAACAAATTCATCGCCGTTAACAACACGTATTCTTGAATCCGCAGAAGTAATCAGAACTTCCGAAGAGCTTCCAGGAGCAAACTGTCATAAGGCACAGACATTTAACTCAGTGGTACACAACAGTATCACACAAGAGACTGGAGGTGTCAGATTGATGTTTTCCTCGTGGAGCCCAAAATAAGAATGTGTCTTTCTTAACCAAAAAAGAAAGAAAAAAAAAAGAAGTTGACCAGGAAAAGTATGCTCTGTGCTAAATTACCTGGAAGCCAGTTATCTTCTTCTGGCCAGATTTCTTTTTCCTAATTCTTAAATCTATCTGACTTTTGTACTGAAGCTTCTTCTCTGCATCGATTAAACCAATATGAATATGAGTTCATCAATCATCATATGAGGAACTGGGGCTCTAAAGGTTATCACTCGTCAGTGTATACATCTCTGGAAAAAAAAACTGCAAAACTGTACGAGTCTTTTTTTTTTTTTTGCGACATCACAACTGTACGAGTAAGATGTGCGAGAGCAAGGCTGTCATACCAGATGTATCAAATATATGACAGCTTCCTTTGTGAGAGCCCACCATTGCAACCTTCAAAGGCCACAGAGATTAAAATCAAAACACATTTTATAGTTACATTTATATGATTTATATGATAACATCCCAAATCATCAAATTTGACTAAATTTATATGATAAGATAATAACATTTATGAAGTCAACTTAGTATCATTAGATTGTTCATTGATTATATTTTCATAATATACCTATTTGATTACACAAATCTTTGTTATTCTTTTTATAATTTAGGTCAAATTTGAGATGCTTTGCCTCTCCAAAATTCTTGGAATGACTTATAATTTGGAATGAAGGGAGTAGAAAGGAACTACATCAACCTGTCCATCAGGGGAATAACAAGCAGCGGTAACCATCTCATGAAGATCATTCCAATCCTCAATCTTACGATCTCGGACATTCCAAATGCGAACTTTCTCATCCAGTGATCCACTAATGAAGAAGTTATCATCTACAGGATTGAACTGGATGCAAGTCACTGCCAAAAGTTTGATTGCAAAGAAGCAAAATCAACTGTCAGGATGGTCCAAAGTTGAAACAATTTGTATTGAGGAAAAAAAGAAGAGACCTTAACAAATGGATAGAGATATATCATGTGACAATACTCACCATAGTCCGTATGTGAGAATGTTTTCAAACAGGTACTGGTAGTGATGTCCCAGAGCTTAACAGTTTTGTCCATGGAGGACGAGATCAAGTACTGCAAGAGATGGTATAAATCAATAAATCGTTAACTATTTTCTGACACTAATAGCCAATAACTTGTACTGAATGTTTCCAGATCGAACATTAACAAGACCTAAAGTGCCCAAAAGAAGCAGGCCTAAAAAGAGCAGGGCAGTAACCTTCTTATACCAGTGGAAGGTTCGTGATGGATATAAATATGTTGTATTTTTCTTTATTGGACAGACATGTCAATAGTATCAGATTTGCACAGATAAGTAATGGGCAAACTATAACATGTGGCGAGAAAATTCACCAGGTACTGTTGCATAATTAGTGTAGTTCTCATCAACAAGATCTCCTGTTACATGCTGAGACATATGCCCAATTTCCCATGTGGCAAAATGGCAAAAATGATTTGCTTGCAACAATGTACATTCATTTGGTTTATGTCCATTTTGACAACAGAATTCCTTACAGCCATAATAGAATTCATCACAACAGACATTACGTGTTTGTTTTCTGTCTGAAGAAAATTGGTCTGTGCAATTATATTGAATGAGATGTTTCAGAATTAATACCAAAAAATACCCCAAAATGACATTGAGATGAAGATCACGAAGCCCTACCTGAGATTTGGACCATGACAGATCAAGAACATCGGCGGCATGCCCCAGAAGTGAGCAAACTGGCTTATCTCTGAAACCAAACACACACTCAGGAACAACCAGATGATCAGAACCGACAGACTTCCGGTTGCTCTGTTTTCTCGGCCTTCTCTTCTTCTCCACATAGCCCCCATCAGCACAGGACAATGACAATGCAGCGATCTCCGGTGAATCATTCCCAACAACGGCGAGAAACGGGCTGCAGCCACCACCATTCTCCTTTGCCACCGAAGCTTCACCGAGCAACTCGCCCTTTCTGTCTCCCTCCGACACCTCCCAGACATGGATTACACGATCCTGTCCAGCAGTGGCAAGGTATCGTCCATCCAGGCTGAAGTTGATGCACCACACGGAACCCGAGTGGGCAGCCAATTCCTGCGTCATGAACATCCCGGTGAGCTCCTTGCACGCCTTGCCGTACTGGCGCACCCGGACCCTCCCGACATTGCGCGAGCCGGAGCCATCGAGGCTGTCATCGGTGGCAGAGCTGAGGCGCCGCGCCTCCCTCTCCTTCCTCTCCTTCTCCTTGTCCCCCTCGTCGACGCTGCGGCGCCCGTACGCGACGGTGCCGGCCAGCTGCCTGATGCCGCGCAGCCACCCGCCTCCGGCCTTCCTCCGGGGCTTGCTGGACGTGGGGGCGGCGTGGTCGGATGCGGACGCGGAGGCCGCGGTGGTTGTCCGCTTCATGAGCTCGTGCACGATCGGGGAGCGGCCGACGCAGAGCTCGAACTCCTCGAAGGTGAGGTGGCGGCCGGTGCCCACCTCCCGCACCACCTCCCCCTCCTCGTGCACCTCCCCGACCTCGAACTCCGTGCCGTCGTCCAGGTTCCGGATCCGGCATTGCTGCTCCCCGCCGCTGGAGCTGAGATTCCGCGCCAGCGGAGGCCTCCCGAGCCCGCCGCCGCCGGATCTGGGCTGCTCCGCAGACGCCGGAGGCGAGGCTGGGGGAGACACGGGAGGCGACGGCGAGCGGTGAGGAGGAGAAGGCGGCGGCGGCGGGTCGGAGGCGAGGCCGAGGCGCTGGAGCAGGAGGCGGCGGCGCTCCTCGACGGACGTTGGCTCGGAGATCCAGACGTCGTACGCGGAGGACGCGTGCGAGGACGGCGGCTGGTGGAGGTTGAGGTGGTGGCGCCTGCTGCTGCGGCGGCGGTGGTCGGCGTCGTCGTCGGAGGCGGAGGCGGAGGTGGAGGAGCAGGAAGAGGAGAGGATCCGATCCAGCGACTCGTAGAACTCCTCCTCCTGCTCCTGCTCCGCCTCCCCCTCGCCCGCCGGATCCAGCAGGCCCCGCGCCCACGCCGCCTCTGGCATTGCCGTCCCTTCGGCACCGGCACCCACCAACCAACCCACCCACTCGCGCGGCGGGCGGGGGCTGTTGCCGGTCGGCGGCGAGCGGCCAAACGGCGAGCGGATTTATACGCGAGGTTTTTGGTTCCGTGTCGTTGTTTACAGCTTCGGCTTGTGTGCCTTGTTTGTTACTGCTGCTGATGCGTGCGCGGGGCGTCGTCACTCTCCTTCGGACTACAGCTGGGGGAACTGGGGAAGGAAAGGGAAGGCAGCGACGGAGGGAGCCGACACCTACGGTGGTTCAGTTCAGTTTCAGCCGCGACGGGGTGGGAGAAGTGGAAAGTGGAACGGAGCCACGACCATGGAGGAGGTGGGTGCTGAGCACGCACGGCGCCATTTGGCCTCTCTCGCGGACGGACGGGCTGCTCGGCACGTCGAGGCGTGCCAGGTGCTGATCCCTAGTATTCCGGTCGAGGATCTCCTGGGACCGACAATGACGGGTGGGGCCCGAGGAAAATATCTCGCTAGAATAGTGGTTCCAGCACCACTAAAACTAGCTTTGGGAACCAGCGACACAGCAAGCAAAAAAATGTGCGGCAAAAGAAGATGGTGTGTTTATATTATGTTATTCCAGTATCAGACTGTCCACACTACTAATCATCTAAATTTAGGCCCTGTTTAGTTGTAAAAAAATTTAGCTTTTGGCTACTGTAGAACTTTCATTTTTATTTGGAAAAAATTGTCCAATTATGGACTAATTAGGCTTAAAAGATTCGTCTCACGATTTCTCGGCTAACTGTACAATTAGTTTTTTTTTCGTCTACATTTAGTACTCCATACATGTGCCGCAAGATTTGATGTGACGGGTACTATGCAAAAAATTTTGGTTTTTGGCTTCAACTAAACAGGGCCTTATCATCTATCCATCCTATTCATCTAGATTCTTTCCTCTATCTATTTTTTCTCCGCACTCATCCTCCTCTATATCTTATACTCTTTATCAACTGCGAACCGTGGGGCCTATTTATCAATTTATTTAAATATATTTATGTGGGATCTTGTTTTGAAAGATTTATTGAAACAAATTTAATGGTGCAAATAAAATTTAATTTGGATTTTTGGTTTAGGAGTTAAAGTGTTTTTTAGTTGGGACAATTGCATAACTGTCTTTGTTTTAAACTCTAATGGTACGTCTGTTCCTGTTTTTTTAACTTTGCATGTACCGTCTGCCCCTATTTCTTAAGAGCTTAAGATGTTGGTAAAAAATAGATTAAAAAATGTTTGAAAAAAGAAAAAAACGAAGAAAGACTTTACTACACACTCCCATTCTTCTCTGTTTGCCTTCAAGCAGGCAGCCGCGGGCGCGTAGGCGGCGCGGCGCGGGCAGCTCTTCGAGCGCGCGGGCGGCCGGCTGCTCGGCGCGAGGGCGGCCGACAGCTCTGCGCAAGGGCAGCGCGGCGCGGGGGCGCGGGCGTCGCTGCGCGAGGGCGGCGCGGGGCACACAGGCGGCGCGGCGTCGCAGCGCGAGGGCGGCGCGGGGCACACAGGCGGCGCGGCGTCGCAGCGCGAGGGCGGCCGACAGCTCTGCGCAAGGGCAGCGCGGCGCGGGGGCGCGGGCGTCGCTGCGCGAGGGCGGCGCGGGGCACACAGGCGGCGCGGCGTCGCAGCGCGAGGGCGGCCGACAGCTCTGCGCATGGGCAGCGCGGCGCGGGGGCGCGGGCGTCGCTGCGCGAGGGCGGCGCGGGGCACACAGGCGGCGCGGCGTCGCAGCGCGAGGGCGACACGTGGCAGGCAGGCGGCGCGAGCGCGGGGGCAGCGCGACGCGAGGGCGGCCGGCAGCGCGGAGGCGCGGGCAGGCGCTGCGCGAGGGCGGTCAGCACCCCTGCGCGAGGGCGGCGCGGGGCACACAGGCGGCGCGGCGCGAGCCTGGGGGCGCGCGGCGTCGCAGCGCGAGGGCGACACGGGGCAGGCAGGCGGCGCGAGCGCGGGGGCAGCGCGACGCGGCGCGAGGGCGGCCGGCAGCGCGGGGGCGCGGGCAGGCGCTGCGCCAGGGCCGCGAGCAGGTAGCCGCGGGCGCGCGTCGCGAGGGCGCGGGCACGCAGCCAGCGTCGCGGCGCGGGCAGCGCGGCGCATTCATGTCGAGGGTATTTCTGTTTTTTCAGCATATACTTTACACCGTTAAGTCTCCTAAACGGAATAGGAGCAACTGGAAGGAATAAGAGCAACTAGAAGTTTCATGTTCAAAAAACAGGAGTAAAAATATAAAGATAAAAAAATAAAAGTAAACGTACAGAACTTAAAACAAAGACAGTTATATAATAGGGCCTTTTTAGTTGTTAAAAAAGTGTGCATGCTTACCGAGAGAGCACGGATCCGATCCACCGCTGGTTTCTCTCGCCGCGCTTGCGCATTGTGTGCCTGCTGTGTCGCAGTGGTGGGGCCACCGGACCGTTACCGCACGTCCGCGACGTCGTCAAAAATAGCGAAGATGCAGCTCTGCTGTTGGTTACCGTAGACGGATAGAGCGCATCGATTTTTACGGTAAAATACTCCTCCAGTGGCCTCCAGTGCGGACAGTCTCAGCATGGGCCAAAATATATTTTTATGTGAAGTTTGGTCAAAAGAGAAGTTTGATTTGGAGTAAAATCGAAGTGTACATTTTCTTTTTTTAGGATTACATAGTTACAACGTAGACACTCAAACACGCATGCACACTCACTTCTATGAATACACGTACGCAAACCTTACTTCTATGAGCACCTTCGAAGAACTGAACAGACAGATATCTCGAGCTTCACGAAGTCACCACAGACGTCTCGTTGTTTTTCGACCAAGCCAAGGAGTTGTCCATATATTTCTCAGTGGGTTGAGGTAAAAAGTGAAACTTGGGCTAGTCAACTAGTCATGAGATGAGACCTGCCACATCTACATGGCACAATCCAAGGAAGACGCACGTTCGGTGCCCAATAGTACAATGGCAAACAAACAGATGACATGGCGAATGAAGCTGGCCTACAAACGAGACCGGAGGGAGAAGTTGAGACCACAACCAATTCTGCTTTGCTTCTCGGTCCCACCATAATGCAATTTTCATTTCTCATAAGTTAAATCGTTTAAATTCTAAATAAATGTATATCAAACAATAATAATATTTATGATATAAATTAAGTACTATATTAGATAAATTATAAAATATATTGTCAGACTAAATAAATCTATTTAAAGACAAAGTGTCTATACTATTCATTATAAATTTAGTCAAACATGAGTCAATTCGACTGACACAAGTTCTTTTTGGAATTTGGACAAGAGAACTGATTAAAACAACTAATGCTAGCAGTTAGAGTGCATCAGCAGATTGTGTCAGCTAAAGACGGAAATTATAGAACTGACGTCAAGGTGAGTACAGTAAAAAAACGAGGAAGTCTGAGAAAAGTCAAACCCGGTGTGAATAGATAATTAGATATGCAAGCTCTATCGCGTTGACTTGGACTCCCGTGTAGTACACGGTAGTAGTATTGTACTTGACGTGTACAGCAGTTTTTTTTTTACCTTCTAATTGCGACGCAGCGCAGGTGTTTTCTGTTAGATTATTGCGGAGAAAGTTAATGTCTGATAACATGTGATTAGTACGTGTATAGGGCTGACCACTTTGTTTATTATTACTTGTGTCATAAAAGATGCAATTTGAGATCTAGTCAGAAACCATCTTAAGTTTGCTGACCCTCGGCCTCGAAAACCTGTGAAGTACGAGGAAAGAGTATACAGCAGTATTAGCATGTATGATTTCAAATATATATTATGAAAATCTATTTCAATTATTAATTGTACCTATTGAGTATAATAATTATTTCTACTTCTATTTTTTTATATAATTTAGTTAAACTTTAGGTCGTTTGACATAACATTTTAGAATTGATAAAGGTAGATTAGTACCAGTAAATCTCGAGATTAATAAAGGTAGCACAAACATTTTATTTCGATGGACACATGTCTTACCAGACTCGAGATGGACAACTGACGTCTCAAGAGACGTCTCATTATCGATAGACACATTATAGCTAGTAAAAGAACATTGCCAATAGATCAAAGAATAGATCGGTGAAAATCCATGTTGAACTAAAAAATTGAATTCAGGTGAAAAAAACACTAACGAACTGAGCTAGTTTGCGGCAGGACCTAAACTTGTACTCGGTCTAAGCTAATGCTCCGTCGGGTTACTATAAAGCGAGGGTTCGCAAAAATAAAAATAAAAATAAAAAGATAATAAAGCGAGGGTGAAGTGTGGATCAGGCAATGCAGCACAAATGCGTGCCAATGATTGGCAGTAAGTGCGCTAGTGCCGGTGCAGCTTTGTCTAGTAGGCTTGGCCTCCCGGCCGGCACGACGACGAGAAGAGAGTGGCTTCCTTCCTAGTTCACGCGTTACCACAAAAAGAAGAAGAAAGAGCAGCAGACGTGGGATGCAATACAAGGCTGCCTGATGCCTGCCTCGGCACTTCGTTTGGTTCCCTTCTCATACCAGCTGGCCCGGCTCTCGGGGGCCAGGCTCCGGAGAAACGAGATTTCCCGGGAGCCAGGCTGAGGGCACGAGTCAAAGAGAGATGCAGGCAACCAATCACCCGTGAGTTGCATACGCCGGGCCTGGCTGGTGGCGCTCAGCCAACCAATCACATGCATGCGCCGAGCCTGGTCGGCTGCGTACAAGGAACCAAACGCCCCCAGCAGTGCAGTCAGTCAACTCCGATCCGTCGTCGTCGGACTTGGATTTCTTGGCACGGGACAAGAGAAATGCGCCGCCGTCGTCCGTCGCTGAGTGCATGACCACGAACCACGCAGCATGCCCCCGTTATTTGCCTCGACGCGTCGATCGATCTAGCTGCTCTTGCAAAGCAAAACTACTCAATTGCATTATATTGTTGGCTTAAAAGCTGTAAGGTTTTTGTATATGCTCCCTTTTTCTTTTCATTTTTTCCTACGTTTGTTCTTTTCTTTTTTCATATTCAAGCCGCCACCGTCAGTTGCTCTTGCTTGCTCTGTCTGAATTCAGACAATCTGTCCTTATCCTTCTTTTTGGCGAAAAGCTGAGTGAAATGACAAGGATGGTTCGTTACACAGTTGGTGGCCTGCCGCGCGCGGCAATGGCGCGGGCGCCGAACGAGCTGCAGCTGCTAGCTCGAGTGTTCGATCGTGGCGTGGGCGTGCAATAATGGAGGAGTACCGAGTACGTACGTTCGTACTCGGTGGCACGTTGCGACGATAGCTTTTTGTCAAGTCAAAGGCTCTGGTTGGCTTGATCCCTGCAGTTGCAGGCAGCCTGCGCCCCTGATCCCTAGCCATGCATATTATGGATCTCATACTATCTACTGTATCTCGATTCCCCTACATATTAGGATTAATAAAGAGTCCGTGGAATTGACAGCTTTGCTAGCAGCCTAGCACTATCCTCGCCCTGGTCTTCTAGTCTTGTTCTTCTACTATCTCCCCCCCCCCCCCCCCCTAATCGCTTTGGCTTTTCTAAACTAGCTACATAATTAATTTCAAAAATAAATTGATTGTTTTTTACTATTCGTCTAAACCATCATTTAGCCTATTTTACACACCATTTAAATGCTACATAGACGACTTATAATAATCTGGAACGAGATGAGTAAATCCTGATCCACGGATGAATTGGGCCTACCTCAGTTGATTAGATTTCTTTTGTGGAATATGTCCATCCAGATTTAAGTTCTCAATTTGACACGGATGTTTGTATTGTTCAGGATTTACTCCAAGTGAGAATGGGACTCAGCTGCATGTAACCCCTCCACACACACACGGCTTTAATGATAGATCAGGCTGGATCAGACGTTACGCGTAGTTTTATATACATACCCTAACAAACGAGGCTTGATTAGATTCCAACCTAGATCATACTAGTATATCGTTGGTTCACTGATCATCTAGTACCTAGCTAGCTTGTGTCTGCAAATAAATAAAGTAAAAGGCAAATGGGATTGGGGACCTGCAGTATAGCTGGTGATGCTAGCTACGGAGTAGTTGCTAGGAAGGAATCCGAAGATGCAGTGCATGCCTGTCTCGCTTGCACGGCCGGGGTTAGGTCATCTTAGCTGTTTCGTACGTGATGTCAGGCCTGGTCAGTGTCAGATATTGTAGAGCTCCGACCTGAAGGAATACGAGGTAGCTACGCTAGCCGGAAAACAAAACTTTTCGACCTCATAGACCAGGATCTACTGCTAGTTATAGGTTACGGGATTACCACTAGACGCGCAAGTGCAGCGGAAGACGACTTGATGTAGCCGTGCGCGTCGCAGCAGGCAGTGCAGTTGCGTGGTCGTCCGTCTCAACGTCCCCTTCGCGCGGTTCGTCCTTGTGCTCCAGATGCAGCACCTCCGAGGAATCCCACACGTGCAGGGAGGAAGCGTTGCGCCTCCGGACTGCTAGGTCCGCGAGGAGCAAAAGGCGCGAGCGTGGGGAGGCGACGGCGGCTGCCAAAAGGCGTGGATCAATCTTGCCCGCGCCCACCCCTTGCTTATATAGGCGTCCTGACGAGCTCCCACGTTGGAGGCCCATT
This sequence comes from Microstegium vimineum, assembly GCA_022036555.1. Classification (NCBI taxonomy): domain Eukaryota; kingdom Viridiplantae; phylum Streptophyta; class Magnoliopsida; order Poales; family Poaceae; genus Microstegium; species Microstegium vimineum. The sequence continues at coordinate 61,620,903 of CM039131.1, read as the reverse complement.
AGTAACCCTAAACCTAGTCAACCCGAATTAGGCTTCCAGCCCCTTAAGCGTGCGACCCTATGGGCTCACGCATACATAGACATGACCCAAGTACTCTTACTCGACCAATAGTTGATAGCGGTCTCTAGCAAGGCGTGTCAACTCCTATGCATACGCTATGATCATATCAGACGAACCACTATGACCATGTACAAGTTATTCCCTTTGCCACTCGATATATGGTTCAACTCGTGGGTTAACACTTAACCCAAGCACGACCATGCATTTGTTGATCCAATCACATGAGTGATCCAGTGATATCTCTCTCACGAAGAGAGGGGCAAATTCCATCTTGATTGTCTATGTCTCATAGCATGTTTCCCGACCACCCAAGGACCACCTTTATAACTACCCAATAACGGAGTAGCGTTTGATAGTCTCTAAGTAGATCGTTTCACATCTTGAGTACATACCACAATCTCAGGTCTAAGGACATAACGTACATGACATGAATAGAGACTTTCTCTTGTTGGGTCAGTCCAGCCTACATGTCTCACATGTGCCCACATTATTAGTTTGACATCTCCATGTCTATGACTTGTGAAACATAGCCATCAACTAATACATGTGCTGGTCTAATATTCAAGTGTGCTCTTACAAGAATGCTGACCAGGGACAACTTTTAGAATAACCATTCAGGTAATTGAGTTCCACAAATAATTCACATAATTGTCAATCAATACTAATTGTCTATAATGGATATTTAAAAAACACTCTATTAATCATGGATACAATCGGAATATAATCATCTACATGATTAGCTCTAGGGCATATTCCCAACACGACTATGCTCCTGTATCTTGTTTAATCATCAGGTCCCAACTTCACGCCACTGGAGACACTCAATTTTTCCGAACTGCACAGAGGAGTGTTTATAGCCTTGCAATTTTCCATACCTGCTCGCTTGATAACATTTGTGGCATACCTTTCTTGAGACAATAGTATACCGTCCCGTGATCGCTTGACTTCTATGCCCAGGAAGTAATGGAGATCACCAAGATCCTTGAGAGCAAAGTCACGTTCCAGATCTCTGAGCAAGGCTGCGATTGCTTCAGTGGAGGAACTGGCCACTATAATATCATCGACGTACACCAAAATATATATGGTGTGTCCGCCCTTCTTGTAATAGAAGAGTGACGTGTCTGCCTTGGATGGAATGAACCCTAGAGACTCAAGCTTCCCACATAGGCGCGCGTACCACGCACGGGGCGCCTGTTTAAGGCCATATAAGGCTTTGTCAAGCTTACATACCCAGTGTGGTTTATCTGAATCGACGTATCCAGGAGGTTGGCGCATGAATACCTCTTCTTCCAGAACTCCATGAAGAAAAGCATTCTGAACATCGAGTTGGCGGAGAGACCAGCCATTTGAAACAGCGACAGACAAGATTAGTCGTATGGTGGCCACCTTGACAACCGGACTGAAAGTGTCCTCATAGTCAATGCCATACCTCTGTTTATAACCTTTCGCAACTAGGCGTGCCTTGTGTCTATCAATGGATTCGTTAGATTTTCTCTTCACTTTGTAAACCCACTTGCAACCAATGATGTTCTTCTTGGGAGGAAGAGGAACCAAATGCCAGGTCTTGTTGCGTTTCAGCGCTTCATACTCGGCATCCATGGCTGCAGTCCAATGCTGGTTCTGAAGCGTTTCACCAATGGTCGAGGGCACCAATGCTGGTTCTGAAGCGCTTCAGATGCAGACGCCACCATACACCAGCGCACGGTGCCATCAGTGTATGTCTTGGGCTTGCTAATACCTTGAGAGAGCCGAGTAGCTAGTCTTGGTGGCACAGGAATGAAAACAGAGCCCGCAGCTTCAGAGGATCCGGGCGCAGAGCTAGGCGGATCAGCCTGCGCGGCCACATGACGATCAGCAGAGCCGGGCGAGGGAGCCTCTTGTGCCCCAGCCACAGACGATCCGTCGACGAGTCTTGCACCGGTCACAGAGTCGGAGGCAGATTCGCTTGCGGGAGATGCTGGCGGCGATCACCAGCCTGATACTGCTGCATCAGGGACTCCTGTAGCAGAATCAGCTCCGGGATCCGCGACAACCCTGTCTCCACGGGGGAGACACATGAAATGGCGCCCTCCATGAACTGCATTTCCACCGCCTGCCACCGAGCCAGTTCCTGTATCAAAACGACAACCACCAGCACTTGGAGCACTATTAGGCACAGAGTTAGTGACATGCTGATCATGCAATTTTGCATCCCCAAAACCTGAAGAGCTTAACAAGGAATCAGGAAGCAACGGAATCTCAGCTCGTAAGCGAGTATCGGCGTCGGGTTGGAGTTCAGAGAACGGAAACACATTCTCATCGAACACAATGTCACGAGAGATATAAACACGACCTGCCGAGGGATCCAAACATTTGAACCCTTATGAGAGTTACTGTACCCGAGGAAAACACATCGCTTAGAACGGAACTGGAGTTTTTTTTGTATTATATGGGTGAAGATTGGGCCAGCAGGCACAACCAAACGTTCTAAGGAAGGAATAATCAGGTTTATGACAAAGAGACGCTCATGGGGTGTGTCATTGTTAATCACTTTGGAAGGAAGGCGGTTTATGAGGAACACAGCAGTGAGATAAGCCTCATCCCAGAATTTTAATGGCATAGTGGCATGAGCAAGCAAGGACAGGCCGACCTCAACGATGTGTCTGTGTTTGCGTTCAACAGATCCATTCTGTTGGTGTGCATGTGGGCAAGAAATATGATGCTCTATGCCGATGTGTTTGAAGAAAGAATTCAAGGTTTGGTATTCACCTCCCAGTCGGTTTGTACTTTGAGAATCTTGCGACCAAATTGCCGTTCAACAAGATTATGAAAATCACGAAAACATGAAAACACTTCAGATTTTTGACGCAATAGATAGATCCAAGTATATTTGGAATAATCATCGATGAAACTGACATAGTAGCTATGTTTCCCAACTGATGTGGGCGTAGGTCCCAAACATCAGAAAAAATTAACTCCATAGGATTACTAGAGACGCTAGTTGACTTAGGGTAGGGTAGCTGGTGGCTCTTACCCGCTGACATGCATCACACACTGCATTTTTATTTGGACTACTAACAAAAGGAAGGTTATGGCGACTCATAACTTGTTGAACTACAGCCGTAGACGCATGTCCTAGCCTAGCATGCCATAACGACGACGACGCTTTCACGACGGAGAGAGCTTGCTTATTGGAGGGTGCCTTCAGGGGATAGAGACCCCCTTCACATCTGCCTTGCAGGAGAATCCTCTTGGTCCCCTGTCCCTTGATGAAAAAACGGTTTGGATGAAACTCGAGAAAAGCATTGTTATCACGGGTTAGGCGATTAACAGAAATGAGGCTTTTGCTAGTTTGTGGAACATGGAGAACATTGTTGAGATGCATGTGGCTATGAGGGGAATGCAAAATGTTATGACCAACATAACCAATCTCCATACCTGCGCCATTTGCCACGTGCACCTACTCGTTTCCATTGTACTTGTCACGAACAGTCAGCTTCTCGAGCTCTCCTGTGATGTGATCGGTTGCACCGGTATCCATATACCAGTTTGTGTCCACACCATAGCCGGTCGTGGCCGATGCGGCTATCTTCGGAGGAGGGCCGGTGTAGGATGCGTCGAACCGCTTGAAGCACCGCATTACTGCGTGCCCTTCCTTGCCACACAGTTGGCAGTACACACCAGCTTGGAAGTTGTTGCTGCGTCCGCCACTGCCACCGCCGCCTCTGCCACGACTTCCCTTCTGGCCACGACCATAGCCACCGCGGCTGCCTCCACCACGATCGCCGCGGTTGGTGTTTCCACCACCACCACGGCCTCCCCTGGCCGCCATGTTAGCGGAGGATTGGGAACCTCCGCCTTGCATCTCCATGCGCTGCTCGAAGCTGACGAGCTGTGCATAGAGTTCTGGAACGCTGATCGGCTCCACTCTTGCTGAAACGGCGGTGGACGACGGGGTTGAAGTCGAAGTCGAGGCCGGTCAGGATGTAGGAGACGAGTTCTTCGTCTTCCAGCTTGCGGCCCGCCGATGCATCTCGTCGGCGAGGCCCTTCATCTTCGTGAAGTATTCCGCCACCGTTGATGCCCCTTGGAGGTGGTGGAGAGCGCCATGCGCGTAGCAATGACGCGTGCTCGGGACTGCGAAGCATGCAGCCCCTGAATTGCACCCCAGAGATTCACTGCAGTTGATGCAGACGACACCTGGGAGAAGATCTCCTTGGAAAGAGATGAGAACAGATAGCTAAGGACCTGACTGTCCTTGGCTACCCACTTCTCGTGCTCCGGGTTTGGCAGCGGATCGACCTGCTTGCCCGTCGTCTTCTCGTCGGTCGAGTCGGAGTCGAGGAACTCTGGCGGCGACTTCGCCGTGGGCTGAATGAACCCCGCCAATTGGGCTCCCTTCAGTGTGGATAGCACCTGGGCGTGCCACATCCCATAATTGCCTCTGGTGAGCCTCTCCGTCGGCATAGGAAGGAAGTCGAAGGAGAGTGCAGCAGCGGAGGATTGCGCCATTGATTAGATCCGTGAGGAAGAAGACTCTAGATACTATGTAAAATTGGGAGAACCCGGATGCCCCTTAGGGCTCTCGGTGCTAGATTATATTGGTGCAGGGAAGAGCCCCCGTGCGTGGCCTTGTACAACAAGTCATTCAGTTACAAACAACCCAGATGGATATCTATCTACGTATATACTTGTACACATCCATCTGGGAACAGACTACACGCACACGCATGACCTTGAACCCATACACCGAACCTAGACACGTTACAATCTAACACTCAGCTCCTTGGTCACTCATCACACACTCACTCAACTGTCCCTGGTGGATTGGTCACTTGGTCAGGTCAGCCGAGCCGGCCAGGATCAGGATACTCGCTGCTCTGTCTGCTGCGGGTGCCGGAGACGACTGGTCGTCAACGTCGATCGTCCCCTGCCTGCTGCTGTCTGCTCTGCTGATCACGTTCTTCTTCGATCTCACCGGCAGACATGCGCATACTACAACATATGTAAGCTAGCAGCAGTGGTTAGCAGCTGCAGCTTGCCTACCTGCCTGTGTGCAGATTGCACAGCAAGTTCGGCATCGCACCGAGACCTGATGATTCCTTCTTTGTGATGAATGTACTACAACACAGAAAAAAAATAATCCACTCTCTGCTGAATGCTGACGACTAATGCACTACTAATGTTGTGTTACTGATGACAGACAGAGTGAGTGAGTTACAGAGATGACGAGCACATGTACCACTATCACGCAGCTACCAGCACGCAGCACGTCACAACACTACTATCACACGATTTCAGTTCAGTCAAGACTTAAGATTAATTCCATGGAATGAGCAGAGCGAGCACATGTACAAGTACAAGCAAGCAGTCGAGTCAAGCACGGCTCCACGACGGAACCAACCCAAAATAATAATAATAATAATAACCACAGGATCACATGCGGGTCATGCCGATGCCGCCGACGATGGGCGGGGGCACGTCTGCGGCGTCGCGCGCCCTGGCGTAGAAGATGTAGTGCAGCTCGGTGAAGAGCGCGGTGAGGAATGTGAAGGCGGCGCCGGCGGCGAAGACGCCCTTGCGCAGCATGGCGCACCGGGGCGGGGCGCTGCTGAACAGCGAGGTGTGGTAGGCGTTCCGGACCGACCCCGCCACCAGGCACAGCTCCGCGATCACGAACGTCACCCTGCGCACCACAAGCAGCAGAGACATTTCAGTCAGAATAGCTAGGCCTAATCTGAACAGCTCTTGTACGTCCTCAATCTGCTCCATCTTTCTTTTGCTAGGATATATTTGAGCACAGGACAGGTGATCTTGATGAGCTGCAAAGCTGGAAGCTCACAGCTCAGAGGTCAACTGAACTGATTCCATAGGTGGCCGAGTGCAAGGTGTACGACCCCGCAAGAAGCCAGATTCCAGAGGGGGCTAATTGCACAGCGATCGTAATTAACCAGAGCCGGGAATTAAAGAAATTGGATTAGTTAGCTGCTGCTGAGGTCAGGAGGGAGTGATGTTACCAGCAGAGGATGAAGCAGACGCCGGAGCATGCCGTCGGCGGCCGGCGAGAGCGCGCGGCCACAGCAGAAGCAGCGGGTGGCGACCATGGCCACGGCCTGCGCGGCGAGCAGCAGCAGCAGCGCGCTGACGCCGTACGCCGTGGACGCGTCGGAGCTGTACACGCAGTAGGCACGCCCGGAGTTGTCCACGTTCACGTAGGCCTGCGTGCAGACAACATGGATCGGGTCGCAAATCGGAGGAAACAAGACAAGACATCAGGCCGCCAATATTTATAGAGCAGAGACAGAGAGAGCTAGTGCTGACGTACGTAGCTCCGGCGGCGCTCGGCGCCGATGGCGAGCACGAAGGCGAGGACGTCCAGGACGAGCACGACGGCGATGACGATGATGGACGCCATGGCCCAATCGACGGCTAGCTAGCTTTGCTTTGCTTGAGGAGGATTTAGCTATTTATTTCTCGCCGCCGGCCGGGTTCACTCGCTTTCCTTTTCCACCGTCGTCGACGGCACAGCAGAGAGACAGAGAGAGGATGGGATTGGGGATTGGGCCGAACAACGGGCGATGGATGGGTGGGAACCGGAAAGCAGCTTAGCGAGGTGGAAGTGGAAGTGGAGGTGGTGGTGCGGCCGGCGACGGCCAAGGCCAAGGCGAAAGGGATGCGATGCGGCTCTGACGTTGACGCGCTAGCTAGCCAGCTGCCCAGTCTCGCGTCGGGTCGGGTCGGGTCCGGTCCGGCCAAGTGCATCACCATCTCCCGTTGACGCCGCGGTCCCGCCGTGATTAGCCCCCGGCCCGGCCCGGCCCGGCCATATATTATCGCATGATTGATCTGATCGGGCATTCGGCCTGGAGGCTGCGCGTCGTTGGAACGTGCCGAGGCCGCCGGGGCTGGGGATGAGATCACACCTTGTTGCTGCATGTCCGGTCGCAGACACACGGAGGTCATAGAAGAAGAAGAAGAGTGTTCGACCGCGTTATGATTTTTTTTTTGTTTTGGTGTAACATCTGGAAAAAGCATGATACGATAGAAGAACTCTCTACTCTCCGGAACAAATCGCTACAGCCAAGTCAAGTTGCTCTTTTTTATGCATCATAAATATTGCCTTTTTTATATAAAAATCATGTCCAATTTATCATAGGTTCCTTTTGGGACGGAATGGAAGGTAATAACAACAGTGATCTTCCTTCTAGGCGAAGAATTTGTTTGCCAAGTTGAGTTGAGTGTGGCAGGGCAGGCGCCTGCTTTCCGCTCCGTTGCGCACGCGTGGCCAAGTGCTCCCACCTTTTTTCTTTGGTTCGCCCCGCTACTGCTAGTGTAGTAGTGTGGGCATTGCGACGTTGCGATGGCGGCCTCCGTCAGGTACTCAGGTTAGGGAAACGTACCTACGTGTCGATCGATTCAAAGATGGATGGAGGGCATGGATCGACGGTGACGACGAGCTAGTCCGGCCAGTTTGCTTGCAACGCGTGCAAGACGCACTTGATTCACGGCATGGACGAAAGCGACATAAGAGCGTCCGGACAGCTGACCGCATTCCAGATGCTCCTGCGTGTGTCTTCTTCGCCTTCTTTTTTAACGCACCCTCTATATACTTCAAAAAAAATCATGTGCATATGTGCATCCGTGGGGTTTTACATGATTTGCAATTCTGCTTAGGCCCACCAGAAGCTTATTCACGCTAGTGTTCATTGCAAGTTAGGTTGCCCTAATGTATCTCATGCATTTTGCATCCTGCTTTCCATTTGTTAATTAATTTATCATTGATTTTTTATTATACCTTCACATATAGCAAAAAACATCGAAAGAACTAACAAATATTAAAAATAACCACAAAGATTACAAGTAAAAAAAAAAGGAAGAATGAAAAATAAAGAAAACGAGCTGATTATTTCTCTCGAGTTGGGCTGTTTATATGCCCCGTTAGTTGGCCTATACGGGCTGGCCATTAACTTCATCATCGTCTACTCTCCAGCTTCTTTCCTTGCGGTGGGCGACAGGGGAGCCTCTTCGTCGGGTCTCTTCACCGGGATCGGGCTCTCAGCGACGGCGGGGCAGTTCCAGGTTCGGCGGCGGCGTCAGCGGCTCCCCCTCCCGCCTCCCGCCCTCGCCTCCGTCCTCCGCGCACCGGCCGGCGACCCTGTGTACGCACCTCCCTCTCCACTCCTCCCTCCACTGGACCGTCTACGGTTCCCGGCCGCTGTGGTCCCTGCGCGCCACGCGCGGCCGGCGGGGAGCGGGAACCAGCAGCCGCTGCACCACCAAGGCGGTCGCGCCGCTTTGGGAGCGCTTAAACCGCATTGCGAAGCGCTACCCGTCCGCTTAGCGCTGAAGCTTGCGCTTAGTGCCGCTTTTTGGAACCCTGGTTTCCACCCATCATTTTTGCCTTTTTTGTTACACATTTAGCAACTATGGTAGGGTTTTTGTTTCATGCTTTTTCCTCAAGGCTTATGATTGATTGATAATTGATATGAACAGATAATCTGAAAGATACATGTGCCAGATGTGTCTATCACAGAGATAGTAAAGCTAGCGAACTGGGCGTAAGAGATGGTAAGTTATTAGTTTTCACTTGCTAAATTAACATGGTGGATCCAAGTTTTTCTAGAACCACGATTAACTATTCACCAACTACTCTTTAGTTTGTTCCCATGCTAGATAACAGGTCTGATTTTGAGGAGCCCTTTAAAATTTCTGGGATGTGGCAATGCTCCATTTGCACGCATGAAAATACTACAGATAATTTATCTTGTGAGCTATGTGGTGTACTTCGTGATCTCTCACTGTATTTCAATAATATCAGTGAAGCCGAAGATGGAGGTATATAGGAGTTGTTTTATATTGTATTCTACTACAGTGATGCAATATAATTAATTCTGTCTAGCATCTTAATTAGTTACTTCTCCCTCCTGAAATCTAGCTAAATGCAGACACAAGTATTCTGGAGTATCCATACTCGCAAGATCTCTTTTTACACCATCTGGTACAAAGTCAAAGGCTATTGTTTTCTCTGATGGTTTCGAAGACAGTAGAAATACAGCAGGCAATAAGCAAGCTACCATGGATGCTCTACATAAGACATACATGACTCGCCAAAAGCGCCACATTAACATAGGTATGGTACGTAGTAAATTGAGGCGTTCTTTACTTTGTCTGATTTTTTGTTGAACGACATAATCCAAACTCTTATTACTCTAAGTGTATTATCCTATTTTAGTTATTACATTAATAAGATATTTGTTAGCTAACTGTACAGAGTCACTGTATGCACTAGCAGTAGCAGACTTCGTTGAGTAAAGCTAATATGGTAGTAACTATGTCAATCAACTTGCAGATTTATGTTCTGGTAATAATAATCTTAAGCCAGCTCTCTGCATCTTATACGGGAAATTGGAAGTATGCGAGTGGTATATCTGACTAATGGGTCTTAAAATTTTATTATGAGGGTTTGGATTGGAATTCTCGTAACTACATTTCTCTACAGAAATTTGCAAGATGAGCTTATAGTTGCGCTTTTTTCTAGGCCTAACTCATGTTCTGCTCCCTTGTAATTTAGATAAATCTCTTCTCTTTTTTTTGTGTGTGTGTGTTGGGGGGGTATATAGTAGTTTTGTAGGGTGTGGTCAGGCACTCCTCTTACCTTTTCTTACTGCCCACTTGATATTTTGTTTCATTTGCTTATTTATTTTCACAGTAAAATGAACTGGAACATGACTGCATTATGTTGATATTGACAGTGCCTTTCAAGTTTGATACACCATCTCCAGATGACATGGTCATTACAGGCTTAAAATCATCCATAAATTTTAGAAAAGGTACCTTTGGAATGCTCTCTCCTCTATTTAGAGTTGAACATCAGACTGCTTAAAATGCATGCAACATTTTATGTGTGGATCTTTCTTTGTAAATTTTTTCATTATTTTGTGAAGCCATATAAATTTCTTCAAATTTAACCCGAATTTGATAAGTTACATGTTTATAATGAAGAATGAGTCTGATGAAACAGAAGACAAAGTTTGTCTGTATGATTATGAACCATGGACAAATCTAGTGGCATAGATATCTCTTGGCTCTTTGTTTTTTGACCCTTGAGAAATTGCTCAGATGGTGCTAATGAATGTTATGTTTGAGCTTCCAGTTTTTGGTTATGTATATCTTTCTATAGTTCCATATTGACTTAAATGTATACCAGTTGACACAGAGGTTCTAGTTAAATATATTGTTGACGTGACTGGAAAGGAGATGATGGATAACGATATTCTTCTTACTGAAAAGAGTGCTAGTATGGACCAAGTGCATCAGTACAATTGGATGAAGTTGGTGGAACTAGTAGCAATGTTTCTTCGACTAGTCAAAATATAACTCCTGTTTTGGAACATAAGCTACAGCATTTGAGTTTGGAGAGCAAACGAAGAACAGTAAACCCAATATTAAGAAAATAGCTTCTGTTTCACACTACAAGCCAGAACCATGGATGCTCCAGAGTGAAGATCAAGAAATCCGTAAACAGATAAGTCTTGCCATTGTAAGCAACGATTGCATATATCTTTTTCAATTGTGTACATGTAGATAATTGATTTGTTCTGCTCAAGTTTGACCGAAACGATTTGCTAGGTCGGTCATGTTGATTCTGGGAAATCAACTTTATGTGGTCGATTACGACATGCTCTGGGATTGATTTCAAAAAAGCAAATGCATAAATATGAGAAAGAAGCTAAAGAAAAGGTCAGTTCTGTTATTCAGATTGCTAGCACATCTCAGCCTGTACTTCTATGCATCTCTAGCTGTTTCTATTTTTTGATATGCTTGTTTGGACAGGGGAAGGGGTCGTTTGCATATGCTTGGGCTATGGATGAGAGCAGTGATGAGAGGGAGCGTGGCATTACAATGACTGTGGCTGTAGCATACTTTAATACCGAAAAATACGTGTCGTTTTGCTTGACTCCCCTGGTCACAAGGATTTTGTTCCTAATATGATATCTGGTGCTACACAAGCTGATGCTGCCATCCTAGTTGTTGATGCATCTATAGGCTCATTTGAAGCAGGCATGGGTGTTAATGGGATTGGTCAGACAAAGGAGCACTCGCAACTTATTAGGAGCTTTGGTGTTGAGAACTTGATAGTTGCTGTTAATAAGATGGATCTGGTGGAATATTGGGAGCAGAGGTTTCAGTCCATCAAATCACAACTTGGTATCTTTCTTCGATCGTGTGGGTACAAAGACTCGTCAGTCACCTGGGTTCCTTTGAGTGCAATGGCAAACGAAAATTTAGTCACAGCTTCTTCAGATTCTCGTCTTTTATCATGGTATAAGATAGGATAGTTTAGTGGTGGTCCTTTTTGTGCATCACTTTTTCCCCCAGATTGGTAGTTGATCATCAATTTGTTGATGCCTGAGATCAGGTACAATGGAGATTGTCTGCTGAAAGCCATTGACTCATTACCTCCTCCCCATCGTGACGTTTCAAGGCCACTGCGTCTTCCAATATGTGATGTTATTGGATCCGCACGTTGGGCCAGGTGGCTGTTTGTGGTAAAGTCGAGTCTGGAGGGATCCGAACTGGCTCTAAGGTACCATTCTGATGTTACGTTTAGCAATTTACGAAGTGTTGATTTGTAAAGTTACCTCTTGTTGTGCAGAAGATTTGCTTACTGCTTTCCTGTCCTGTCTAATTACCTGCTGCAGCTAGTATTTTCTTTATATGTTTGCATTGTCAAGCTAGCTATAATATCTGCAAGCTGCTCAATATATATTATTTTGATCATGAGTATTCTGCTATCAGGTTCTTGTCATGCCTTCTGGAGATATAGCTACAGTAAGAGCCATTGAGCGGGACTCCTCTACTTGCAGCTTGGCTAGAGCCGGGGACAACGTTGCCATTGGTCTGCATGGGATCGACCCTAGCCATATTGTGTCAGGCGGAGTTGTTTGCCATCCAGACTTCCCCGTGCGCATCGCTTCTCACTTGGAGCTGAAAATTCTGGTTCTAGAGATCACCATGCCAATACTGGTTGGCCTTCAGGTTAGTGGAACAGCACAACGAATAGAATAGCATGTCAAGGATAATACAGTACATAATAAGTGTGATATGATATGATATGATCTTCTCATTTGTTGTTTTCCATATGATATTCTAGTTTGAGCTGCACATACATCACGCCAGGGTGTCAGCGAGGTTGGTTAAAATACTGTCGTCGTTGGACCAGAAGACTGGCAAGGCCTTAAAGAAAATGCCACGTTTGCTCACGGCGAGGCAGGCCGCCGTGGTTGAAGTAAGATGAAGATCTAGCGTACAGTTTGAGGATTTTATTTATTCTCTCTAATATAATCGACGGCGGCAATGTACCCTTAGTTATTCTATATCTTGATTCAGGTGAAGCTGGATAAAGAAGTGTGTGTGGAGGAATTCTCGACGCTGAAGGCCCTTGGGCGGGTGTTCCTGCGGTCTCAGGGTAACACGGTTGCCGTGGGCATCGTGACTCGAATTGTGGACCAGGATTTGGACCTCGAGTAACCAGACTTCTCAGATACACGGCGTGTCTGTTATGTTGTTGAGCTAGTAGTCAATAGATGTGTATATAAGTAGTGTTTATGTAGATTGGGATAGATGCTGTGGTCGTGTTGCAGCTACAGGCGACTGCAATGCTGCATTTAACAACAGTCATCACTAACTCGCATTCGTTGGGGGTTTTTTTTTTAAAAAAAATGTGACTTGAGACAACATTACGCTGAGCCAAGCACATGGTGATCAGCTTTTGTACCGTTTTCCAAATTTCATCACATGCTTCAACTTGTTCAGCTTCCCAAACGGTAGTGAAGTGGTGGGCGGCAGCAGCCAGGCAGACAGAAATGAACATGGCTTGAATTAGCAGGGAGCGGCATCATCATCGGAAGCCCGAAGGCAAACCCACGAGGGCGCTTTGCCTGCCTCCCTCCCTCCCTCCCTCGCGTGATAGATCGGCGACCCGGGCGCGGGGAGAATTTATGAAGGTCACGCGCGGGGGGGCAGGGTGAGGTGAGGCACCTCGCACCCGGGACCGGGAGTCTCAGGAGACAGGCCTACAGGTGCGGTGCGGCTGCCGATTCGCCTTTCGGCGCTCAAAGAAAAGATCCCTCCGCCTCGCCCGTTTCCCTTGTAAACACCGCCAAATCAGGCGAGGCGCCGGCTGGGCGGGATTTGTGCTGTGTGTGTGTGCGTGTGTGTGTCTCCACACGAGCGAGTGAGCGGGTTTCGTCCACCGCAGCCCGTGCAGGCAAAAAGGCAAAGCAAGCGGTTGGTACTGGTAGTGGTAGGCCGCCCGGACGGGTCAAAGGCGACGCGCGCGGGCGAATAGAATCCTCGATCGGCTCTAGTTTCTTCTCCCTTTTGGCTGCACCGGCCGGGACTACTGGTGTGGTGGCGCGTCAATTCAAGGCCGTCGCGGCCGGCCGTTCGCTTGTTGCAATCCATGCCCTGCGCGTCCGTCGCTACCACTGACCGCCTACTCATATAGGAGTACAGTCGTACCCCCAACAGAAAGGCGCACCGACAGACGCATGCGTGCTACTGCTCGATAGACCTGGGTCGTCCGTCGTCCAACACGCCACGCCACGCCACGCCACGTGCAGTGCGCTGCTGTGATACTAATATTGAGCTACTCCACGAGCACACGTCCACTGAACGCAGCTGGGGAGGGCCTGGCGTGGCCCCTCTCCTCTGTGCCTCCAATCCAATCCAATCCAATCCTGCTGCTAGAGCAGTACAGGCGTACTCCGTACAGCATTCACCCTGATTGTTTTCGCGCGGGCAAGGCAGCTGCTGTGCTCGTGTAGTCGTACTTGCAACCCCCGCTCTCTCTCGTTTTCGAGCTCGGCAGGGCCAGGGATGCTGGCTGCGGCTGCGGCAAAAGTTGGTTCGTTGAGGTCGTTGTACTTGCCGGTCGCTTTTCTGCGTCACCACCTTCCCTTTCTTTTCCCCATCGATCTCCAGCGAATGGAAATGTTTGTCAAGCGCTTGAATGAAAAGTACTACTGTACTAGTAGATGCGGCGTTGGGGACGGAGACGCCCTTTTTGTCCCCGTACTGTATGTACTACAACTTGCTAGCAACTCCGCGCATAGGCCACCAAACGTCGTATATATCGTATCATAATCAAGCTCACGCATGACTGGTCGACATCCAATTCTTCAATACACCCACACCCGTGTCTTCTCTACATACAGCACCTGTAAGCATTCAGCAAGCAAGGCTAGTTACGTAGTACTGTACTGTACACTACATCTCAACTCATCTCGCTGGCCAGGCATGATGAAATGAATGGGTAAACAGATACTACTAATTGAACAGTGAAAACATCGAAACCTTTTACTCCGCCGCATGCAGCTCGCACATCATCGTCACCAGCGAGCTACTGGCTACTGGTGCATTGTGTAAATAAATAAAAACTACTTAAAAGATAACCGAGGTAAGCAAGTGCCGCACTGCTGAGATTCTACCTGTACCCGGCTGCACCCCAAAATCGCAAATGCGATCCGGCGGACGTTTACCCGTGCGGTCGGATGTTTGGTTTCTTTTTTTTTAAAAAAAAAAGATTGGACGGCGAGGTTGGTTGGTTTCTTTGGTTGTTTTTTTTGGTTTTTGCCGGATGTTAAAAAAAATTAAAAAAAAGCTTTTTTTTGCCCGAGCGAGTATTTCTTTTTGCTTTTTTTTCACCGGGGTGTTTTAAAAAAGAAGAAGAAGAAGAAGAATGGACGGCTGTCCCAAATAGCCGCCTGGGCAAATGCGCGCCCCATCGCCGCTTTTCCCCAAAATTCCTGGCGGCTGGCGCGAGGCACATTTGCGGCCCGTACATGACCGGAAGAAGAAGAAGAATGGTCAGGCATGGACATGGCAGTGGCACACGTGTGGATTCGGCGCGCGGGGGCGCGGCGGAAAAGGAGCAGAGCATACAGGTCGAGGTCGGTCGAAATTGCCAAATTGCCTTGGATTATTGGACACCGGTCCGGCCGGGAGGAGTCGAAAAATCGAAATGGGGGTGGCAAATGGCAAGCAACGACCATTTCGTTGAGCCTCATTTGAACACGTTGAGCCTCGCGTCTTCTGTCTGGTCCGTGTTTGTGCATGTATGCGCACATGTCACCCAGCTACAGTCTTCAGGTCCACACAGTGACACAGCTACGGTATGCGTCTTATGATACATATACCTCTTCTCAAATAGTTTAAAATTTAATCAAATATATATAAAAAGTACTAACGAATAATGAAATTAATACTAATAGATTAATTATAGAATACACTTTTATAAAAACATAATTTAAAGATATAAATAATAATACTTTTTAATATAAAATTGATCAAACCGGCGTGGCATGTTTCCACAATTACATTCTTCTAATAAAACAGAGTAACCATTTTAGTATACCGAGCACACCAATGCATGTTCCTCTATAGTTCGTCCGTACGTGCCACGTTTTTTCTGGTCCAACAAGGGACTACGGGAACAAGCTACCCATTCCTGTTTCAAAATAGAGAGCCACCTTGTTTTAAGCTAATTCTTTTTTACTTTGACTGAAAAAAGGCTATATTAACAACATTTTATATGTTCTGTTTTTTTTTACCCCAACGAAACTCCGGCCATAGGTTTTTTCACGTACGGATGATTCAATAAAACTAATTTGACGCTGTTACTCAAACTTGAAATGGAGGGAGACATGCAAACTTGTAAATATTGTTATTATTATATATGAAGATAGAAACTATGCAAGCAAACGAGAAAGCCAGCCTGGGCATTCGGTTTAAACCGACAAATCAGTTCGGTTTGTTTGGTTGTTGCAAACTTCGGTTTCCACAGATCACCAACCGATCGGTTTCCTATAGAAACCAGAACCGACGAATTCGGTGTTGATTTGCTCGGTTCGGTTTTCGGTTTCCACCGAATAAACTGAAGCTAGCACACAACCCCACAGGAAAGATCGATAGCCGGAAGCGCAGTCGCTCGCCGGATGCGCCGTTGCTCGCCGCCCGCCGCGGCGTCACCCTAGCCCGGATGCGCTGTCGCCCGCCGCCCGCAGCGTCGTCGCACCAGCCGCCTAGCCGGATGCACTCGCCCGCCGCCCGCCGCCCGCAGCGCCGTCGCTCGCCTCCCAGGTGTCCTGCTTGCCGCTCGCTTGCTCGCCCCCGCAGCCTCGCACTCGCACGTCACACCGAGTGCCGTCGTCGCGCGTAGGTTAGGGTTTGGGTCATCGGGAGCCTTGGGGCTGCGTCGTTGCAGTCAAGTTGTTTTGTTTGGCATGCCAAGTGGGGATGAACGTGGGCCGAGGCGTAGTTGGGCCTCTCGGGGGGGGGGGGGGGGGGGGGAGGATGCGGAGAGAGGTGGGCCGAGGCGGACAGAGGTGCGAGCGGTCTGCCTTGGGCTGGCTGCGCTGACAATTGGGAAGTTCGGTTTCAAGGTTGTTCGGTTCGGTTTGAGGCAGAAATCGAAGCCGGAGCCGTAGACCGAAGTTTCAGGATCCAGAAACCGAAGCCGATACCGAAAACCGATATTTCGGTTCGGTTCGGGTCGGTTTTCGGTTAAAATGTGCCCAGGCTGACGAGAAAGTGTCATGCCATGCAGCGATTTGAATTTTTTCAATCAAGGAAAAATAACAAGGAGAGGTGACGTGCCAACACACAAAAATATCGGTTCCACCAATGCCATCCCATTTTTCCTCGACAAGCCAATTGAACTACTGCTAATCATGAAGCCACCACCGAGCTGGGACTGGGAGCTGGCCTTCTTCAATTATTACTCCATATTACTAGTCATCACGTCTTATGCTAAAAATTGTCAGTGTGCAATACATGCAAATTAACAAATTACAAATGCTACAATGTCTCTGTTCTGTAGAGTTTCGGCCGGATCTGGTACCTCTCCGTGAATCGCAGAAACTATTTTTATTTCTTTCTACTCTCTCCATTTTAAATTATAGATATTTCAAGAAATTTTGAAGAGTCAAAAACATCTAAGTTTGACTAAAATTATAGATAAAATTATAAATACTTAATATGATATTAAATATATATACTATTAAAAATATAATTAATAAAGAATCTAATTATACTTAGTTGACATCATAAATGTTATTATTATATTATCATATAAGTTTAGTCAAACTTAAGATGCTTTGATTTTTTAATATTCTTAGGACCTGTTTGGTAATTATGAAGCTGTTATAAACTATTTTTTTTTACTAAACACCTTCTTTTGAAAACAGCTTCACCTTAAAGTTGTTTTTCTCTCCCTCTCACAAACACATGAAGTGGGATAAAACTGAAAATAGTAGTTTATCATAATTTTCTCCCTTCTTTCCCTCTCACATGCATGCATAAAGTTGTTGGTGAAGCTATAGCTCAGCTTTACCTAGAAAGTTGTTTGTAAAACTATTTTCTAAAAAAATAGCTTCACTCACTAATGAAGTTGAGCTGTACCAAACAGACCCTTAGAATGTTTTACCATTTGTGATGGAGGGAGTGGAATATAAGCTGAAAGTATATGAAACTGAAGTATTACTTATTGTTTTCATTGGTTTCAACTCCTTCACGTATAACCCTAGTTGTGCTTGCCAAGCGAGCACCACAAAAAAATGATTTACGTGGACCCATAGCATAGCATAGCATAGCACTCGTGAAAACAAAGGAACCATTGTGAATCCCTCCGACTGTCCCCTGTCCATCACGCTGCGTTCAAACATAGTATAGGACATTTGTCACCCGCATTGATTACTCATTACCTTATTTGGTTAGACCAAACGTTCAGATGTGATTGCCTAATTGTTGATGATGGCGTATAATCTTAACCTAGTAGCGTGTAAATGACCCGACAAACAAGAGAACTCATCTGTCACGTGTTCAACGAATAAACGAAACTAGTAGTACTTCACGTGAAAAATTATACCCCATCAGTACCAGAATACTACTGTAT
This sequence comes from Microstegium vimineum, assembly GCA_022036555.1. Taxonomy (NCBI): domain Eukaryota; kingdom Viridiplantae; phylum Streptophyta; class Magnoliopsida; order Poales; family Poaceae; genus Microstegium; species Microstegium vimineum. The sequence goes on along the minus strand of CM039131.1, from coordinate 61,602,908 downwards.
ACGACATTAAAGTCTGTCTTGTTTTAAATTTAATTAAATTTGCTAAAAAACCACGGATAAACTCGTTTTGCTCAGCCGAGAGAGAGCCTAATGATGAGAAGACAAGATCCACCTCCACCCCACCCCCACCCCACACACTGCCTGCCCAACGCCGCAGCGCCATTTTTAATCGGCGAGCCCTCCTCACAAGCTCCAACCCCCGGCTGTTTTTAATTCGAAAATTTTCGAACCAAGACACCATCTCTCTCTCGTCTTCCACCTTCTGCCTTCCCCAACCCCACCCCACCGCACAGCGCCCGGCCCGGCCCCAACCAGAACCAGACAGCTCCGTTTCCCCTCCCGTCCTGCCTCCACCTCGACCGCGCACCAAACCCGAAAAGCGCAAGCCACATTCCCTCCTCCAGCCAGCCCCCCTCCGCTCCGCGTCACCCGGACCGGCGGCGGCGGCGGATACGGCTGCGCCCGCCCCCACCGGGCAGTGGCGGCGGCGGCGGCGGCGGACGAGGAAGGGTTTGGTCCCCGGAAGAGGGAGGGAGGGCTCTGGCGGGAGTGTGTACGGCCGCCTCGTGCTGGGGACAGGCGGCGGCGCGAGATCCGTGCTGGGAAGGGCCCCGTTGGTGGCGCTGGCGTGATCTGAGATGAGATTGGACCCGGCGGTGCGGTATTCGTAGACGGCCATGACGACCAACACCAAGCGCGCCTACAAGCTCCGTATCCTCGTTGATTCGTCTGCGCTATTTCGCTAATTTTTTTTTAATTTCTTGTCGGGGGTGCTGCATAGTGAGTTTTCTATATGGTCGATCCATCACTGCTGCCGCCGTCGTTCAACCAGTCGGGGGCAGATTTGGGTCAGCAAGTTTGAGAGGGTGCTCATGACTCAATTTTCTGCTTTTTTTGAGATGAGATATAGGTATTTGGTGGCTGTGAGATTGGGTGGGTCACATCTAGCTGTTGGTGATTATCAAGCGAGTAGTCGTTACTGATTTATTGTTGACTATTATCTGATGAGAAGTGCAATTGCTGGCATTCTGTGTTTGTAAAAATGTCTGAAGCGGTACATTGACGTAAATAGTATCAGTTATCGGGGGTAGATTGGGCTGCTAAATTTGTGACATTGGAATGCCTTGACTTTCGTTTGGTGTAGAGGAGTTTGTGGCTCACTCGTCCAATGTTAACTGCCTCAAGATTGGGAGGAAGACCTCCCGGGTTCTTGTCACAGGAGGAGAGGATCATAAGGTCAATCTTTGGGCTATTGGGAAGCCCAATTCAATATTGGTAAGACTGATTTGTCTAGTGCTGTTTCTATGTATCGACTGATTGTAAACTGTGGCTCCACGGTTGTGTACGAAACAGAACTCTTAACTCAGTTATGTAGCACCTTTTCAACCGCTGTCAGCTTATGTAGCACCGTTCTCTTTATGCCAGTATTCAATTAATACAAAGATACTTTTATGTTAGTTATATCAACCTACCACACAGCAATGTGTCTTGAGGATGGTTCGTTTAGTTAACATAGGTGTCACAACTAGTGTTTTTAGAGATGGAGTACTTTATTTAATCCACTCCTTTAACTTTTTGGTGGCTGTACAGAGTTTATCGGGGCACACAAGTGCTGTGGAGTCGGTTGGTTTTGATTCCACGGAAGTGTTTGTGGCTGCAGGAGCAGCTAGTGGAACAATAAAACTATGGGATTTGCAGGAGGCAAAGAGTATGCAAATACAAATATTTAACTTACTAGTATATGCAGTCAGTATAAATACATGTATCAATCTTTAAGTAATTGTATGTCTTGGTTCATTTCTTATGCAGTTGTCCGCACTCTTACTGGACATAGATCAAACTGTATGTCAGTTGATTTCCATCCGTTTGGGGAATTCTTTGCCTCTGGGTCATTGGACACTAATCTGAAAATATGGGATATAAGAAGAAAGAATTGCATCCATACATACAAAGGTCACACACGAGGGGTCAATGCTATTAGATTCACACCCGATGGGCGCTGGGTTGTGTCTGGTGGTGAAGATAATATAGTAAAGGTAAGAATTTGCTAGTAACTCAGTGCTAGTTCTTCTTCTGGAATTTGATTTTTCTTTTGCCTTAGCCTTGCTAATAAAAAGTCCTTTTTTTTTGGAACTCATTACATTATGTTTTGCCTTGGCAGCTCTGGGATTTGACAGCTGGAAAGTTATTACATGAATTCAAGTGTCATGAGGGTCAGATCCAGTGCATAGATTTCCACCCCCATGAGTTCCTTCTGGCAACAGGTTAGGTTCAGCATTTACAATGCCTATCTGTTTCTAACGGTTAACTTTTCTTTGTACCTTTTGGTTGTACTATGTACTTGTTTATGGTTAAATCTCAGACTTCTGTCTTGGCATTTAGTTGAAGAAAAGACTCGTCTGTCCATTCAGCCAGTAAATTAATTTAAGTATTTAGGTGCTATCCAAAAACAAGCTTGGCATTTGTCCTTTGAGTGGAAAAATTGTTTAAACACGATTTTCTAACTAATTTTTTTTTGAACCAAAGTGTAATGAATGTCCCTTTAACATTTTAAGTGGTAAAGTGTAATGGATCATACTATGGTTGTAATTGTTATCTTCCCCACCACACCCCATAATAAATTTTTGATTATTTGCCAAAAGAATTCCAAGTAGTCATATCTTGGCGTAGTTTAGCTTGCTTTCAGTAAATTGTTATACACGTACTGTGTTTATTTTTCGTTGTGAGATATCATGCTTGTTTTCATTGGTGGCATCTGTGAAGAGATGCATTGAAACTGTGTGCAATATGTTCTATATAAACTTTCTTTTCGTGTCATCAAATAATAATTCCATTTTTGTTTTGGTGGAGATGCATATTGTCTCTTGTCAGGCAGTGAAGAGTGTATCCATATGTTTATGTGGGAGCTCAGAAGAGTATATTCCTTTTGAAACTAAATCTCTCTTACGTAAAACTCATTGCTTCATTCAGGTTCAGCTGATAAAACTGTCAAGTTCTGGGATTTGGAGACATTTGAGTTGATTGGATCTACAGGACCTGAGGTACATTAGTATTTTGAGCTGATAATTCATATAATTGTTTATTTTCTTTGCATTTGTAATGCTCAGAGTTTTAGCATTATTTCCTTAATAAGTAACTTGGGTGGGGATCTCATCTCTATATTCCATCGAAAAAGAAATGGAAAATGGACATAAACTTAGATCTCCCTGTTTGATGCTACTTTATACCACAAACAGTAATTCAGTTCAATTTGGGGGCACCTATCTAATTCATTTGAATACTTCTTTTGATTCCATTAAATCAAAATTTAATTCATTTGAATAACTTCTTGTGTTTTCATAAAAAATACTAGACAACAGGTGTACGGTCCATGACATTCAATCCTGATGGAAGATCTCTGTTGTGTGGGTTGCACGAAAGCTTAAAGGTAGGGCTGTTGTTTTCTCAAGTGATCATGTCAAGATAACTTCTTGTACCCTATGACTTCTAGAGATAAATTTTTTTAAAATTAAGCAGGTTTTCTCTTGGGAGCCAATAAGATGCCATGATACTGTTGATGTGGGATGGTCTAGACTTGCTGATTTGAATGTGCACGAGGGAAAACTTCTTGGTTGTTCTTTCAATCAAAGTTGTGTTGGAATATGGGTTGTTGATCTGACGGTATGTTGGCTTCAGCTACATTTGTAACACTGATCTGTTACGGTCAATTGGAGTCTTCCTTTTTTGTTTTTTTCTTGAATCTACTAACAAATTAATCAATTGGCAGCGTCTTGAGCCATATGCAACGGGTACTTCAACAAAACTAAATGGCCATTCTGAATTGAAGACTGTGTCTAGCGGCACTATGCCTTTACAAAATGATACTGGTTCAAGGGCTAACATAGGGCGGCCATCAGTCTTGCAAAATTCAGAGAATAACTTGAAAACTTCTTCAGGAAGACTGTCGGCTTCTCAGAACTCAGATTCTGCACCCAAAGAGACTAAATCGGCACCCTGTATGTTCCTGCTCATCTCTATCTACTAATTTCTACATTTAATGTTTAAAGCATTTCATATGCCTTATCTGTCTAATATCTGTTATTTATATACTGAAGCAAGCGGGTTGGTCCCAAGCACACCACAAAGGGCTGGAGTTAGCTCCAATAATAGATCTGTTGGAAATTCAGCCTTTCAATCTGGTGGTACCACCTTGAAGAGAAGTTCGTTACGGAGTAACAGTGCCTCTAATGTTCACAGCTTCAGTAAAGCTGATGTAGTGCCTGTCATTGTTCCCAGAACTAGCTCAGGAGGGGAGTTGGCTACTGATTCTAGAAGCGATGCTGCTGATGTGGCACCTGTTCTTCCTAAGGTAGCCCGACGGGTTGATCCTGCTACCGATTCTAGGAAAGAAAGCAATGATATGGAACCTGTTATTCCTAGAGCAAGCTCAAGAATGGAAATAGCCTCTGATTCAGCACCCATCTATACTTCCAAGTCAGGCAGAAGGTTGGAGTCTGCATCTGATTCAAAAAAAGAAAGTGCTGATACAGCACCTGTTGTTGTTTCCAATCCCAGGGCAAATGTAAGAATGGAGATGGCCTCTGATTCTGCACCCGCTCTTTCAAAGTCTAACAGAAAGCTAGATTCTTGTACTGATTCAAAGAAAGAAAGTGCGGATGCAGTACTGTTATTGTACCCAGAACAAATTCTAGAATGGAAATGATTTCTGATTCTAGGAGAGAACCTTCTGCTGGAAGAGTATCACCATTCAGAATCCAGTCAAGATATGCTGAGCTACGGAAGCTAACTCATGCCAAAACTGATTCAAACAAAGTTGATAGCGGAAGTAAAATTACCGAAACAGATGAGTTCAATTGCCAAATATTTCTTCCCCGTACAAATGGTGTTTTTCAAACAATAAGTTCTGAAGAATCTCGTGAAGATGTAAAGTGTGGTCCAGTTGACAGGATGGGATTTTCGAATTCATCAGAGCCAAATGCAAGTGTCCGCAGTGAGAATTGTATGATCTGTACTCATTTATATGTTTTATTGCTGCTACCACTTAGATTCGCATGTTCCGGTATTGTTAGTGGTTCTTAATTTTCTTTATAACGTGTTTGGACTAACAAGTCGAACTACTACTATTGCTTGCTATTTATGGTGTGTTCATAATGTGCTATGCATGTTTTCATTGCATGTTTATGTCCCATACATGTAATGATTTGATTGTGCATTCATCTGCACATTTTTGTAATGCTATTAATTATTTCTTATCTAAAAATATGCATACAGAAGGTGCTCATCATAGTAAGTTCTAAATACTTTGGAATTGTGGATTTGACTTCAAGAGAGTATCTAGTCAGTAGTCACATTTCCTTCTTTCATTGAATCAAGCATTAATGAACAAACAATTTACTTTCTAAATAAAAGAATTGACATATTTATTTGTTTAAGGTGCTCATTTTTTTTGTGTGCATAGTTGTCATGAATTTGATTTATTAATATGCTGTTTACTCAGTATTATCTGGACAAAACATGGTTTCTCAAAGCTTACATTCTGAATCGTGTGAGAAACACCAGACATGTCTGTTGTTTTTGTTGAGTTTAGCTATCCTTGTGTTTTTGGCAAAATTACCTTTTAGGTAATCACTCCATTTGGTTCTGTTTTACAGATGTTTCTAGAATGCGCAAACCAAGAGATAACTGCTATATCGAAGTTTCAAGAGCAGGTATGGTTTATGCTACTATGTGTATCTTTTTACGGAAGATGCTACTATGTTTTGATTCCAGTAATCTGTTCATGGATCTGAATAAATTATCATGTAGGGCGAACAAGGTCAAGTGTCTCTAATTGGGAAGGGCGGGATCAATCCCTAGTCACGAAGAACCAACAACAAGCAGTTCTTCGCTGGCTCCTACAGGCCGTCCATATTCATCTGTATGTCTAAGACAAGCTATAAACCTTTTATAGGTTGTGTTACTTCATCTTTTTCTTTTAATTTCTGAAGGTTGTAAAAATGTGGGGTAGTTAAGTTTGAAGATACTGTGCTTGCTTTATTATCTGATTTCATTTATTTTGGTGGCTGCTGATGTCCATTGATTCATGTGCATGCATCATATATCTAAGATAAAGTATGACAAAACCATTGCTTTAATCACTCTTGCCTCAGGCTCAGCCTAGACCTTTCGCTAGTTCCTATTTGAAACACGGTTGGATTCCAACAATTCCTGTGAAATTATCATGGCAATCATGCTTGACTAGCTTGTGCTTACTTACTATACTGAAGACTTGCAGCCCTTAGACTTTATTTGGCACAACAGTTTATACATGGAATTGCATGTTTGGCCATCTATGTTTTTTACATGGAGATATTTATGAAACCTTTCCCCTTCTGCAGAGAGGAAGCAATCAAAAAGCTTCTGAAACTCCAATCATAGCTAGTGATGAAGATGTTCTATCTCTTATCGTGGAGCAACATGATCTATTTCTAAGCTCAACAAAGTCTCGGGTGACAAAATTGCAGGTCAGTGCAGTGCTTGACAGTTTTTGGCTTTATTGATCGTGTAATGCTTCTCAAGAAAAAACAATTTATAATTTCAGTTTGCTCCTACCAATTAATCAGATGGTATAAGTGGTCCAGGTTAATAAAAGAAAGGGGTCCCTAAAAGAAAAGAGTATATATGTACCTTATGTTGTGGTTTCTAAACTTATAATTCGGATAGATGATTGGATTTTAAACTGTTTTGCTCCAGCTATAATTTTTTTTTTGAAGCAAAGGCATGCTCCAGCTATAATGGACTTTGTAAATCACTGTTTTGCTCAGTGGAGTAAAGCACCCGTTTGAATAGAAGATATGTTTTAAACTTCAATTTCTCAAAGGCTGCCCCCTTTTTGTTGACATGCAGATTATTCATCAAATGTGGGAAAGAAATGACATCAGGGGTGTGCTCTCTGCGATGGAGAGGATGGGTGATCATGCTGTCAGTACTTCACAGCTCTTTCTTTGTTTGCAATAATCAGCATGTTAATGATTGTGTGATTTCTGGAAATTTCAGGTCTGTGCTGATATGGCTAGTGTTCTGATGGAGAGAAGTGAAACAATCACACTAGATTTATGTACCTCTATCCTGCCTATTATCACTGATCTTCTGGAGAGTAAAATGGACAGGTACTTGCTGCAAAGTTTGTTAGCGATTATGATGGTTTTTTGGGGCCATTCCCAACAATCATTTTAGGCAAGAAGTTTTGATTGATTTATGTACGGTTTGTGCTGAATGTATGCAGACACTTAGCCCTTTCATTGGAATTGTTGGTGAAGCTTGTAAGGACTTTTGGTCCAATGATACATTCAACAGTATCATCAGGTCCTTGTGTTGGCGTAGACCTTGAGGCAGAGCAAAGGTATTGTTTCAGATAGCTGCTTCTATGAAAGGCCATTACTAGATTATACTTGATGCATGATGCAATTTATTTATTGTAGGAGGGAGCGCTGCAACTTATGCTTCATTGAATTGGAAAAGGCAAAAAATAAGCTTCCGTCTCTAACAAGGTATTTGGCAATCTATCTAGATATTATACTATATCTTAGAGAAAATTTTACCTTTGACCCATATTAGCAGTCTACTGAACATGCTATATTCTACATGGTTTAGTTGAGTGAATTATTCAGTGGCACTTTGAGGCCTTCTCTGAACTTATTGTGTGGCTTTGGTTTCAGTTCTTTATAAATTTTTGCAATGCTCATATCTTGGTCTTTCTGTTTAACCTCCACAGAAGAAAAGGGGCGGTTGCAAATGCTGCACAAGAGCTTGCTCTTGTCTTCCAGGAAATCATGAGTTGACTGACGACACACTAGATACACACAATTAGATGGAACATGCTTCCCCCAGATCGCACCGTGATTGGATATCAGCTGCCATGGAGCGCGAGCTATTCGGTCTTAGTGCGGTCATCAAGCTCCAAGGCCACAGCAGCGGCATAAGGCATTTTGTTGCTGCTGTTCGCGCCTTTTGTACACATGCTAACACATAATCCATGTCATTTGTGAAGAGAAGCTGCCATGGACAATGACTTCAGCCACGATATTATGTGGATGTCGTTTCAGCGGCTGCCGGAGATGTTATAGGCTCCAGATCAGCGGATGGGGCTCGGGAGGGCTTTCTCTGCCACTTAGGTCTTTGCTGTCTGTGATATCTTCCACATATACCGTTAGCATGTGCATGTGCAACAGTTAAAGTGGTTGCATTTGTTAGTTTATGGTTGGGTTGGGTTGGGTTGTGTGGTCTATTTAGTGATCATTGACGAGCGAAGTGAGACATGTACATCATTTTTGAAGATTTGATTTTTATTTTTTCCTCGATGATTGCTGTGGTGTTGCCTTGCAGCTTGCGCTGAGCTCCCGTTTCCCTTTATCTGGCAAATATCTGCGTCTTTGTACTGTTATTACTTATTAGGCAGGCATGCTAAAACATTGCGAGTACGATCTATTCTATTCGTCTCTGGATCAAAAGGCTTGTCACAAGTTCACAACACGCTTACACAGAAATCTAGAACAAATATCTCGCTGGATCAAATGACTTGTCACAGCAAAATGCTTACACAGAAAACTGGAACAAACAAATAACCAAGTACAGGTACCCTGCCTTATTCCCTTCGTCTACGCAACGCAACACACAGCAGCTATGGCAAAGAACTGAAACACTGGATCGATCGAGGTCTCGCCGCCGACTCCATCTCCGGCTCCTAGCAGGTGGGGACACAGGACTTGGTGCACTTGGCGGCGCACTTGCTGTGCGCCGAGAGCGTGCATCCCTTGCCGCAGAGCATCTTCTTCTTGTGGCACTCCTCCTTGGTGAGGCAGCTCTTGCCCTGCTTCTCGCCCTCCTTGCTGCCCCCCTCCTCCTTGCTGTGCTCTCCGCCGCCGCTGCTGCTGCTGCCACCCGACGAGCTCTGGTCGTCGCCTTGCGTGGCCATGCCGCCGCTCGGCCTCGCCTCCAACGGCTGCGGCGCCGAGACCTTGTTGGCCGCCCAGGTGGACGCCATCCTTGCGCCCTCCGCGGCCAGCAGGCCCGTGGCCGTGGCCGTCGCCTCCTCGTGGTGCTCCTCGTGCAGCAATGGCAGCGGCAAGGTGGCGCTGGCTGTCGCGGCGATGGCGAGAAGCACTGACACGGCGAGGCAGCAAGAGCGAGACATCGCTGCAGCTAGCTGGCTAGCTCGATGGATTGTGTTTCTGCGTTTTGCCTGCTTCAAGCTGTGTGACATCCGCTTCCAGTTCCTGCGTGTTTTATAGTGCTATTGTACGTTCGTCGTGAGCAGAACATCAAGCAACCAGGGCGTGCCTCAACTACTTGGTTGGGTGAGAGGCACCAACTACGTGCTCGTAACCGAGTGAGCTATATAGAACCAGTTTTTCTTTTTCTCGCACCATTTTTATCAACAAACCCGAATGTGAGTATGAGCTATTTTACAATATTTTTACCGTGAAACTTATGTATTTTTACATCAAGAGACTATTTTTTGTCGTGACACTGATGTATTTTTACTGCAGAAACTTTCTATATAAATATACAATATTACATATCTACTGCATAGATATACTCACAAGGATTCCAAAACATCTTCATTTTTTTATTTTATGAGTTTTCTATGAATTATTTTGAATTTTAAAAGTTTCATTTTAAATTTTAGAAGTTTCATTGATTTGAAGGACAAAAAGGTCATTTTTTCACCTTGGTCTCATACTTAACCTCCAAAACATAACAGAATACCGACGAAAGAGCATGTGAGTAACGAAAAATTGGCGCAAGGGTATAGAACAAACTTTTCAGGGGTATAAAGGAGACCGTCATCTTTTCCAGAGGTATAGAGGTAAAACCCCCTTTTTGTACCTTGGTCGCCTCATATTTTTATTGAACACTTCTCCATCACGTTCTCAATAATAAGACAGGCCATGCATGGACAACCACTTGTCTCAAGTAACATCTTGCTACAAACCTTCACCTTCCAGGCGTTAACTACAACATTTCAACAGTACATATGCATAAATTAATAAATACTCCCTCCGTCCCTAATTAAGTGTCGTTTTGGGTTTCCGTGTTACAACTTTAACTAAATTTATATAAAATATGTGTAACATTTATGTCTGCAAATAAATTTATTAAAAAACTAGATCAAAAAATCTATCTAATCATATCAATTATGTATCATAAATATTAATACTTTTTTATATAAAATTAATCTAAGTTATTTCTCGGGAAGTGAGAAAGACAGTTATTTAGAGATGGAGGGAGTACAAGTTTACACCATTGAGACATTGCCTGCAGCAATAATGAAGCGTTCGATCTAACTGTATTACAAAAAAATGCAACACTCAATTCTTGACAACATATTTGTAAATCTTTTTTCCTAGTATTTGTTTGCTCTTTAACATAAGGATTGAGAGAATAGAAGTACATATACTTAATAGAGAGAATCCAGAGTTTTAATACACATATTGCCATAAGGCATTCAAGTAAACGGTTCAATTCCTATATCATAACGGCACATAATTCAAGCAGGTTCCAAGTACTGCAACAATAACCCAAATATTAAGCCATATCATTGTTTTTTATCTTTTATCTGCCTTAAGTAGGTCTTCCACAGAGCTTCTGTACTTTGTAATCAAGTCCCTGACACAAAAGATATTTATGAGTCATGAGCAGAAGCTATGAAACCAAAACATTTGCATTTTGCAGCTAAGTCAACACACATATAGTTTTCTGGCCATACATCCCGGGGTTAAATAGGGCCATAACCTATAAAATCCTATTTTTTTTTCTTGCGGCTAAGTCAACACACATGGTTTTCTGAAGAATATATTCGGACAACAGATCTTACTTTCTTTGATCAAGTAGCTGTTGTGTTTCATCCAAACTCTGCCTTTGTCCCTCAACTGTCTGTCGGTAACAAATAGAGCAATTACAATGAGTACTGAAACTTCAAACAGGAATAACTAGTTCTTACTTCTTTGCTTTACAAAAGAAAGCTACAATTATGTTGTAACTTGACATACACCTAGCTATTGGTGAGATTCATAAAGCATATGTACACTTGTGACATGTAAATGCATTAAACCAAATCAAATTAAAAAAGAAAGAGTCAAGATATTGCTACCTGACTTATTTCACATGATTATCATTAGCAATCATGTTAAAAAAATATGTTTCCAATATTAAATTTTAGCAGGTAGTGTGTAACCAGACACTCACCAATAATGCCCATTTTGCAATATTTTATCAAATTATTTGAAATTTCACAAAATACCTAGCACAATACAACATATAAAATTAGTATTATTCAGATCAACTAAAATAGTTTATAAAAATATAACAGATGGTTGTGAGTACCAAATGGAAAACTAAGGTTTGTTACAGAAGGCAAGCCATGCTGGTTTCCCCCAAGAACCACGGGATGAGAACTGCCACTCACTACTAGCTGGTAACCGCAGTCCGCAGTTAATGTTTATTAATGACCCTGCAATAAAAATTGCTAAAACTAACCAAACTCTAGAAAGTCATATTAACAAACAATAATTGAGAATCTTTTTAGGTGGATTTGCCTAGGAGACACAAATGTATTTAAAAGTTTGCTGAAAGACACCTCAAAAACTTGCAACGGATCTACTATACCCAATCTTATTATTCTTTTCTGGAAAAACTATAATCTTAATTCTTGTTATCTTTGTACAATCGAGAATTTATTGGTTGCCAAAACAAATAAATTAAGATTCACTAGCCAGAATAGTTCATTTTAACCTAATACTTAGTTACTTACTACTGAATTCATGAGACTACTGAGAACAAAACACAAGAGTCAGGAAAAAAATAACAGAACTTACAGTAGACTTTGAGCTTATTGTTCCTGATATGGAGTTCAACAGTTGTTGGCCCCTAGCAAACTGGCTGCTCAACTCTTCAACCTATATAAAAAACAAGCCACGAGAACAAAGGAAAAACTACAATGCTTAGCTGGTATTCTATGTTCAACATAAGAAAACATCTAGAGACTGTATAAGCAAAGGGAATACAATACTTCAACACAGAAAATCCACAGGATGGGACCCCACAAATCTTTCTGTAAGAAATAGCATGGAAGTAGACGACGACACACAGTAGTAATTCTAACACCCTTCTGCAATTGCATAGTTGCATGGCTAAGGGTAGGACTTCCGCTGGCTTGGGAGGTCATGATCTAAAATCGTATGTGATGGCTCTGGCTAAGGAAAACTGAACCACACTAAAACAAGAGCACTATTCGATATCTGTCTCTTCGCTGGATGGTGATATAAGAATTATAACACATATCGATTCAAACTTGTATAAGAATATTCATGCTCTCCACCTAGAAGAATTTTCAACAGCTATAAAAGATGCTTTACACATAGAAGCTACAAGTATTGCTACTGACAAGATCATGAACTATGAGTAGAAGTGCATTATCCATAAAACAATTATAAAAAAAGAAAATGGGGGTTCTTACCAGTGCATCAGAATTTTGGTCCCTTGTTCCTGTACCAATTGCATCAGCTAATCTTGTAACCAACTAACAGACAACAAAAAAATATGTAAAGAAGAAAACTATCAATATTTCATGATATATTGTAGTATTTTCTCAAAGAATAAAAAGAAAAGACGAGTTATCATACAAGTGAATACAAAGATTTGCTACATAAAAAAGCCATTGCAAATAAGCCTAAATGTTAGATGCCAATACAAGCATGAGATTACCAGCTTAAGAAATACAAGCATATGATTATGCAAAAGTGCCCTCACATAACTTTTATTTTCATGTTTATCTTGTCAAACCAATTGTCCTAATTAACCTGAACATTTTCCTCTAGCCATTGTCGGTGTTAATTTGTTACACCCATGGATATCATTCATGTACATGTAATGTGGCAATCTCCACCACCGGCCAAACTGACAAATCATTGTGTGAAGAAATTGCAATGGTTGAGAAACAAAAACAGAACAAATAATGACTATCTTTAATGGTTAGCAAAATCCGAATTTCTCAATTTTGAAACTACACATGCACAGGAGGCACACTGCAATAACATCAATGACATCGCTGCGAAAAATAGCAGGACCATTTTAGGGTATTCTATCATCTATGCTATATTAAACTAAGAGCAAAGGCACCGAAAACACAAAAACTCTACACAATTCCAAACCGTCCCTTACTTACATGGAGGAGGTGGAAGTGGGAGGCAAGCGAGGCGTGGTGCTGCTGCTGCGGCTGCGGTGGAGACATCAGTGCCTGCTGCGGCGGTGGAGACATCAGCGCCTGCTGCGCCGGCTGTGGTGGAGACATCAGCGCCGGCTGTTGCTGCAGCTGCGGCTGCGGCTGGTGGTACTGGAGGGCGTGGAGGTGGTGGTCTGGCTGCGGGGACGGCACGAGCCCACGGTATGGATCGCCGTACTGCTGCGGGTGGTGGGGATCCATCTCCCTCTCGCCACACCTGCACCCAGAAAAATGGAATGTATTTCGTAGTATAGTAGGCATAATAATACATGTATACACTTGCAATTGCTCTTGCATCAGATCCAATTCTTAGGTTAGGTTTTGGGTCCTCGGTTTCGCACAGCAGAAAAGGAAGGGGAGGGACGGGCATACCTGCTGGGTGCTCGTCGCCGGCCGCCGGCAAAATATGCAAGACGAAGGTCTCTGGGAAGCTGGCGTAGGCGGCGGCAGTGCTCGCCTAGAGATAGGGAGCACGCAAGCGGCGGCCGCGGTAACTGAGACTGAGGCCAGTCCGGGACCGTTTGACCGAGGCCCGAGGGGTGATCTTTTTTTTTCCTGCGAGCCTTTTATTATTATTATTATTATTTTAAGGCAAAAATGGGACAACGGACAACGGAGTCCAAAGCCTCAAAGGAGAGGAGCCATGCCTAAACGACAGGGCTCATTTGGAAGACCCAATCCACCGGGGTTTCCCCGCCCTTTTCCTGGATCAGGCCCCCACGCAGATTTCGGCCCCATGGAGAAACGTCCTTGCATTTGGTAAGCCAGCACCCGGGAGAGGGCGACCCGAGCTCCCTGCTTTCCCCGGGGCGGCTCGTCCCACACGCAGGGGTTCGGGCGTCCCTTCCCCGACTCGAGCGAGCGAGGGCGTCGAGACAGGAAGGACCGCCGCCGCAGTCGTCGCCTCCCTCCCCCGCCGCCACCACCGAGCTCGTCTCCCACAGCCGCCGCCGTTCTCGTCCCCCGCAGCCGCCGCTGTGCTCGCCCCCGCCGACTCTCATCTCCGTCACCGGTCTTGCG